>PVKP010003432.1:0-108974 GCA_004027715.1 Plecturocebus donacophilus
ATGGATGCATTATTATGCAGTCATTAAGAATCATGATGTAAAAAATATTCAGGATATTTCATAAAGTTAAAAAAATAAAATACTATAATTTGTCTTATCAGAGCATTATTTCTACAGTATGTATGCTTACATAAATGACCAATATACTCTTTTTTTCTTTTTCTTTTTTTTTTTTTTAAGAGAAAGAAAGAAGTAGAATAAAAGAGAAAAAAGAAAGAGAAAGAGGGAGAGAGAACGAGAATCTTGCTCTATTGCTCAGGATTTCATCTAAATCTGTAAAATGCTTATGCAATTACTAAAAAGTGATTTATTTCCTATTATGTGATCACTTTTAGAATAGGTATGATATAATATTGAAAAAAATATATGTTTTGTGGATATGGGGTGGTAGGTTCTGTAAATATTTATTAAATTTGCTTGTTCCAGGTCTGAGTTCAAATCCGTTTTTTTTTGCTCTCCATTAGCTTGGTAGATCTACCTCCATCCCTTTATGTTAAGTCTTTGTGTGTCCTTGCCTATAAGAAAGGTTTGAATACAGTGTACCGATGAGTTTTAACTTTTTATTCAGTTTGTCTAACTGTATGTTTTGATTGGGGCATTTAATCCCTTTAAGTTTAGGCTTGATATTGATATATGTGATTTTAATACTGTTATTTAAGTCTAACTAGCTGTTTGCCCGTTAGTTGATGTAAATTCTTCATTGTTGTAATATTCTTTACTTTTTGATAAGTTTTTAGGATAACTGATGCTGGTTGTTCGTTTCTGTATATAGTGCTTCTTTCAGAAGTTGTTGCGAAACAGGCCTGGTGGTAATGAAGTCTCTGAGTTCTTGCTTGTTTGCAAAAAATTTTATTTTTCCTTGGCTTGTAAAACTTAGTTTGGCTGGATATGTTATTCTCGGTTGGAAGTTTTTTCTTTAAGGATGTTAAATATTAACCCCACTCTCTTCTGGCTTGTGGAGTTTCTACTGAGAGATCTGCTGTGAGTCTGATAGGCTTCCCTTTATGGGTAACCTGGCCTTTCTCTCTGGCTGCCCTTAGTATTTTCTCCTTTATTTCAATCTGAGTAAATCTGACAATTATGTTTCTTGGGGTTGGTCTTCTTGAGGAATATCTCTGTGGGGTTCTCTGTATCGCCTGGAGTTGAGTATTGTCATGCCTTGCTAGTTTAGGAAAATTTTCCTGGATAATATCCTGAAAAATATTTTCCAACTTGGATTCATTCTCTTCGTCACTTTCAGGTGTACCTATTAAGCATAAATTAGGTCTTTTCATAGTCCCATATTTCTTGAAGATTTTGCTCATTCCTTTTTACCTTTTTTCTCTAATCTTATCTTCTCATTTCATTTCATTAAGTTGGTCTTCGACCTCTAATATCCTTTCTTCTACTTGATCAATTCGACTGTTAAAACTTGTGCATACTTCACGGATTTCTTGTATTGTGTTTTTCAGCTCCATTAATTCATTTATGTTCTTCTCTAAATTGTCCATTCTCGTTAGCATTTCGTCAAACCTTTTTTCAAAGTTACTAGTTTCTTTGCATTGGTTTAGAACATATTCTTTTAGCTCACAGAAGTTTCTTATTATCCACCTTCTGAAGCCTAATTCTGATGATTCTTCACACTCGTTTTCCATCAAGCCTTGTTCCGTTACTAATGAGGAACTAGCGTCCTCTATAGGAGAGACTTTCTGATTTTGAGTGTTCTCAGTTTTTTTACTGTGGCTTCTTGGCATCTTTATGGTTTTATCCATCTGTCATCTTTGTAATTACCAACTTTCAAATTAGATCTCTGAGTGGACGTCCAGCTTGTTAATTCCCAGCTCTGGAATCTATGTAATTTTCACTGTGGCGACTCACAACACTGACCAAAACAGCTGCGTTGAAATTCGTGGTGCTTTTCTGCCCAGGGGTATCCGGTCTGACTTCCCTCTTCAGCCCCTTTTTCAATCACCTGGATGGACTGCTCTGCCTTCACAGAGCTCCAAACATCATCCAAAAGGAGACTCAGTCCCGTTTACTCCGCACCAAGAGCCGCCGAGCCGAGGTGCTGGCAAAAAAGCCACGCCAGCCGAAAGGGTCGCGCTAGCAACCCATGGGGCTCCTCCACTGGGAATGTCCTGGTCCGTGGGCAGCAAAAATTTATCGGTAAGTGTGGTGTCCACTCTCTCAGTGCTTTTACTGGGAGCTGCAATCCTGAGCTGCTAGTGATCGGCCATCTTGGATCTCTCTTCCCAATATACTCTTACAGTAGTGGGATTCTGAGTGATTTTCATTTTCTTAAATTTTTTTCTATAGAGGGCATATTTTCATGGAATAACCATTTGGTAATAATCAGACAAAATTTCATTAGAAAATAGAACCATAAGGGTTAATAGAAGGTTACAGCAAATTCTCAGAAGATGGATGAGTGAAGCATTTCTCACTTTCCCTAAACCCAGGAACCCTACTGCTTCTTGGATCCTTCTTAGGAAAACCTAATGAACAAATTCATGCTCACATGTTTAAGCTTCATTGTATTTGTTTACTAGAGGCAAATAAATAGTCTTTAAAAATGACACCTAAGAAATAGAGACAATTTATACTGCTAAATGACTTGATAATCATCATATTACAGCATCAGTGGGAGGCTGAGCTCACACCTGTAATCCCAGCACTTTGGGAGGCCAAGGCAGGACTGCTGGTGGCAGAGAGTTTAAATCCAGCCTGGATAACATAGTGAGATCTCATCTTTACAAAAATTAAAAAAAAAAAAAAATCAATAAACAAATCGTCAATGGGAGAACTATTTCAGAGCACAGACACTTGGACTATTGTTCAAACATGCCACAGGGATAGATATTCCTAACTCTTTACCAAATCTGCATTCTTACCTTCTTCCTGGCCATACCAGACTTCTCATTTTGTTTAGGGTAGACACATTAAGTGATCTCTAACAACAAAAAAATGAGAATAGAAATGCTGTATACCACTTTAAGACCTGGCCCATAAAAAGCTTCCATGCACTCTCTTCAATGTTCTTTTCCTCTTTCTGGATAAAACAATCACAGAGACTGTAGGAGCCATGTGTTAAAGGTTGCCAAATATTCATTAGCTTCTGTCCTTTACTGACTCCAAAGAGAACCATCAATTGATCTGTACATTCACCCAAGACTGTTATGTGAATAAGAAATATACTACATGCTTTTTAAATGTGTTATACAGGTTGAATATCCCTAATCCCCAAAAGCAAAATACTCTAAAATCCAAAATTTTTGAATGACAAAATGACATTCAAAGTAAATGCTCATTGAACTATTTCAGATTAGGTATATTCAACTGGTGAAATGGTTAGGCTTTGTGTCCCCACCCAAATCTCATCTTGAATTATAATCCCCATAATCCCCACGTGTCAAGGGAGAGACCAGGTGGGAGTAATTGAATCATGGAGGCAGTTTTCCCCATGCTGTTCTTGTGATAGTAAGTGAGTTCCCACGAGATCTGATGGTTTTATAAGGGGCTTCTCCCTTTCACTTGGCACTTCTTCCTGCCACCTTGTGAAGAAGGTGCCTTGCTTCTCCTTTGACTTCCACCATGATTGTAAGTTTCCTGAGGCCTCCCCAGGCATGCTGAACTGTGAGTCAATTAAACCTCTTTCCTTTGTAAATTTCCCAGTCCCGGGCAGTTCCTTATAGCAGTGTGAAAATGAACTAGTATCACTGGTGAGTGTAATGTGAATATTCCAAATCCCAAAAAATCTGAAATCCAAAACACTTCTGTTCCCAAGTATTTTGAATAAGGGATATTTGAAGGCCTAATTGTTGCAAACGCAAGAGTTAACTAATACAGCACATTGTTCATGGTTAACACTACGCTGCACATGCAGCCTGGTCTTAACAGAGAGATAGAGAGACTACTTTTATGGAAACATCACTCCACAAAAGAGGTGAAGAAAAAGAGAATGCACACCATCTTGTAAATCACTAGTGTCCTTTTCTTATCTATAGGTTAAAAAAATGCACTAATATCAATAAAAAAAAATCTCTTGGAGTAAATAAAAGATCATCCTTCTCTGAACTGACTTTTTAATCAATCTTTTGTCTAGTTTTTGGTCTTTGCCATGGTCTGTATGTGTGTGTCCTTTCAGAACCTAGATGTTGAAATCCTAATCGCTGGTGTAATGATATTTGGAGGTGGGGCCTTTGGGAGATGATTAGATCATGTGGACAGAGGCTTCATGAATGAGATGAGTGTCCTTTTATAAAAGACCCCACAGAGTTAGCTCACCACTTCCACCATCTGGAGGCACAGCTAGCAGGTGCCATATATGAACCTGGAATGTGCCGTCATCAAGCACCGAATCTGCTGACCCTTGTGGTCTTAGACTTCCTCGCCTCCAGTACTATAAGAAATAAATTTCTATTGTTTATAAGCTGCCTAGTCTATGGCATTTTGTTAAAGCAGCCTGAACAAAGACAGTCTTTATTCTTCTAGTTGGATAGAGGTTCCATGAGGGTAAGACCTTTGACTTGTTTATTGTAGCAGTCCCAGTTCCTAGAAGACTCCAACAACAATAGGCATACAGTATGTAATTTTAGAGTTGTAAACTAATGTAATAATAAGAGGTGGATAGAGACAAATGTATCTGGTGAGGCTTTCCACCCTGAAACTTGGCCAGCAGTTTTCATTTGGCAGAGAAAAGATTTCCTCTGACACAGATATGTGATTAAACATAAAACATACACATATCAGATAGTCAATTTATAAATTCATTTCACACTATATTTATCTAAGGTATCTAGAGACTGAAGGCAGCTGTTTGTTGCATGCCGAGGTCCCTTTGCTTGCTATCCTCTTCCTTTATCAGCAGTAACTTAACTCCCAGGCATCTTTCCAGCCCTAACTTTGCACAAGCTTACCGCCTGATGGCAGAGAGCCACATATTTACTCTCTCCTTACTATCCCAAGCATATGGCTTAATGTTAAATAGCCAATAAATGACAATTTCCAAGTGTGAGAGGGTCCAACTGCAAAGTGTTTAGTCTTAAAATTGGTCTACTGGTGCCAGCTAGATAGTCAAAATGTTTGAGAGATTGTCTGTATATATACTACCTTCTTTCCTTTTCAGAGTTGTAGCCATTGATTATTAATTCATTTTTGTATTAGGGTCCTTCAGAGAAACAGAATTAATAGGATGTGTGAATATAAAGAGATTTATTAAGATATTGGCTCACACTTTATGGAGGCTTAGTCAGCTTGATATTTAATGGAGGGATCTGGCAAGCTGGAGCGAAAACAGTTACAGTTCAAGTCCAAAGGCAGGCTACTGGTGAACAAGGGAAGCCAGTATTACAGATGACATCTGAAGAATGCCCTCTTTCTCTGGAAAGGCCTGTTTTTGTTCTCTTCAGGCTTTTAACTGATTTAGTGAAGCCCCCTCACATTATGGAGGGCAATTTGCTTTACTTAAAGTCTGACAATTTAAATGTATTGAAAGTAATAGCAAAAACCGCAATTACTTTTGCATCAATGTAATAAACCTCAACAACACCTCTTACAAAAATATCCAGAATAATGCTTGATGAAACACTTGAACATTATGGCCCAGCCAAGTTAACACATAAAATCAACCATCACAGTTCACTTGCTTGCTCATTTGTTTTTGGTTGTTTTCTTCTTTGCTCCAATTCTCTTAGGTCCTTGAGGTCATCGTTATTTCCACAGGGATCATCTAATACGAAACCTTGTTGTGACCTCGAGAGTCCCCAGTCCACATTCCAGCTTCCCAACACTGGCTTAGCATGTAACGAAGTGCTTTGCCACTCAGCACCTCCAGTTCTGCCTCTGTGAATGGAGCTATTTTGCCTACCAAAGCTCATCATCATGAACAAATGGGATAAAAATATATTGAGAAGCTCTGTAAACACAAATTCACATGGAAACTGGTAGTTAACATTGTTTATATATCAAAGGTCCTACCTTTCAAAACAACAAATGAGAAAATAAAAAATTCTGCAGGTGAAGCACATTACAATTGAGTGACTCATTGGAATAAAGAAAGATCAAATTAAGAAAGTCAGTTTATTAGTGAGGGAACAATGATTTTAAGAGTTAAGTGAAGTTTTAAATACCACCATAGGTGATTGGTAAAGATGGTGGGAACAGTACTGAATTTAAAGCACAAAGAATATTCATGTCTAAAGTCAGGCTTGGTGGGGAGTTAGCACACCATTCATCCTTCCCCAGGGAACTTAGTCCTCAGTGGACGTTAGGTAGCGTGGGAGTGCTGTGACAGCCAGAGTCACGGGAGCTCCGATCACATGGGACTGCTCATGAGAATCTACTAAAAGGGACTAAACAGAACTTACCACTTCTCCACTTACAATGTACAGTTGACTCTTGAACAACACTAGTTGGAACTGTGTGAGTCCATTTATATGTGGATTTTTGTCAATAAATACAGTTGCCCCTCTGAATTCACAGCTTCAGCATCCACAACCAAATGCAGATCAAAGATACAGGCCAGGAAGGACCAAATTCTGTTATCTGCAGGCTCTGCAGTATCAAGTGTGGGACTTGAGTGTGCATGGATTTTGGTATCCACGGTGGTCCTGGAACCAATGCCCCATGGAAGTCAAGGGATCACCATACAGTTAATATCTCACATGTGATTCAATTCTGAACCATCATGTGATTGTTAGTCTCCACCACTCAGGGGGCCTCTATGCCTCACATGCTTTACCAGACTGTTTCTTATAACTCCAAAAGATGGAGGAATTTCCAGAGACTGGGGTACAAATTGCTTGCTCAAACCTTATGTTCTGTACCAAAGCAGCCCCCTTCTGACACTTTAAAATTTCTTTTTTTGTTTTTTTAAGCAAAAATGCCAAAACCACTCTCAGAGGGCTAGCCTTGCCCTATGGCCCCTCCAGGTCAGTAGTCCAACATCAGTATAGTTCCGAAGATGAATGTCCATCGTTCTTTGATAAGTTAATCCAGGGACAAAGGTGGGGATCTATTAAGCCCAGGCTAGGCCATTTCTTTGCAGACTCTCCTCTCCAGAAGTTCAAAAAAAAATCATGGGGTTCTGTCTCACCCAAGGTCACTTGTTACAAAACCATGTCTTGGGTACACCTGGACATCCTGTTAACAAGCATTAGTATCCATTCCTGCTTTAAGCTTCTTGAGCCACCTAAGCTGCTAATGGAGCCATTTTGCCACTGAACTGAAGATGATGTGGGTTCAGAAAACTTTGAGAGGACAGAACCAAGATCGAGCAAAGACCATACTATAATGCAATTTCCTTTTATTTATAATAAAAATATGTGGAAGATAAACATGTGTTCTTAAAAGCAGCACTGTGTTTCTGAATACATCATACCTACTTTGATACTGAATATGCAAAGATATTTACATCTACATTTTTTTTCTGTGAGAACTGGAATAAAGGTAAGTTAAAAGTGTGCTTTTTATTCCTTTTGTAACAATGGATGAATGGTTAACTTTCTTGGTGCAGCTTTGCGTGGTAGACAGTTCTGTTTCAAAATGTGCAAAAAAATCAGTTTTATGAACACTTTGCTCATATTGCTTCTCTGCCACTTTCCCTAGGAATGCCCCAGTGGTGTTGTTAATGAAGAAACCTTCAAAGAGATTTACTCGCAGTTCTTTCCACAGGGAGGTGAGTGCAAATGTGGACTTGTTAACATACTATCAGAGTTACCATTATGCTTGCAGTGTTGAATTTAGTTTAATTTTTCATAGCATAATGCTACATTTTTAATCGTTATGTAAAATAATTAATGCACAGCATGCAAGTGCATAGAATTTTTTATGTATCATAAAAGCCAGCAACTTAGAAATTACCAAATTTCCAAAAGGCGACTCTTCAGTTTAATACAAGTATGACTGTGTGCCTAGTACTATGGCCCTCAAATGCACAGTGTTTTCTCTTACAAGGGTGCTCAAAATGCCACACAGCTCATTCACATGCAATATAGGTCTCATTTTATTCTCCCAACTCTCAAAATTAGGACAAATGTAATTATCCTCAACTTACAGATATAAAATCTGGGGCTTGGAAAAGGTAAGTGGTTTGCTTGGGGCCACATATTGACTCAGTGGCTGATCTGGGTTATAACCTAGATTTTCTGCAGCCTCATCTCATGTATTTTCTGCTGTTCCTCTTTCTTCTAGTAACTCTTTACTGTGCTCCCTCATCTGAGAAAATTAAAAGCATCCTAGATATTATTTTAATTGGAAAGAAAACACAAGGATAGCATAATGATAATACATGCATGTTAGTGAGAGTGAAAAGATATTCTTGCCATTGGACCTTATAGTTTTTCTTTCAACCATCTAACAGATGCCCAACTCATATTTGTTCCACAGCCTATAATATGCCTGGCCATGTGTGAGGTGCTGGTTATATAGAAGGAATAAGAGGAATAGGATGTGATATCTGCCCCAAAGAATGGTATAGCCTAGTGTAGCAGATGGGCAATGTCAACTTCAAGTATAACTGTGATTATGGAAGTTAAAAAAAGTCATATTCTGAGGGCACAGTGCTGGCATGATTAAATTAGCTTCAGGATAGAGAGAAAAGAAATACAGAGACTCTACAGATGAGTTGAACCTGAGCTGAAGTTGTTGCCATTTAGAAAGCATCTAATATGTGTCTGTCTAGTATGTACCCTGGCATACCTCACCATCCAACATCCCTACCTTATAATCCTTTTTTTATAGATATACACATGGAAATTAAGGTGCAGAGAGTCTGATATATTTCCAAAGTATAGTCTTTCACTCTCCCATTATACCTCTCAGGAGAAGTTCACTTCTGAGTATAATGTCTTCCAGCTTTAAAAGGCAGTAGGGACATGACATTTTAGGCAAATGGGGTGTAAGCAAAGGATCAGAGTATAGACCTGAAGGTGGGCATTTGCAGGAAATTGCCAGGATTTGGGTGTGGCTAGGGTAGAGAGTGTACAATGGAGGATGAAATGTCCTAGGGAGTCAAGGATGCCATGTGAAGAAATGGGACTTTATCCTTGAGGTGATGCAAAGCCACAGATAAGTTTAAGTGGGATCTGTTACAGTCAGATTTGTGTTTGGGATACATTTCACTGATAGGTCTGTGGAAGATTAACCTGAGGTCAGCAATACTGCAGGCAGGGAGACTAATTAGACGATTACTACAGGAGGAAAAACAATAAGGTCTTTAACCAAGGACATGCTTAGGAGAAATGGAGAAGTGGGGAAAGATTACAGATATATTTAGATGACAAAAATGGCAGAGTTTAGTGATGAACTAACTTTTTGTGGCATAAAGAGGTGGAGAGAGGAGTTTGTGATACCTTCCAGGATTCCATCATGGACACCAGGTGGCTCATTACAGGAAGAGTAGGGAAAAATGATCTCAGTTTTGGACAAGTTACATGTGAGGTACCTGTGGGGATTTAGACTCAACCAGAAGTTGGTAAAAATCTGAAGCTCAGAGGACAAGTCAGAAAAAGAGACAGAGATTTGAGAATTATTAATCAAGAAGTAGTGGTTAAATCCCTGATGTAGATGAGGTTACTGAGGGGAAGTATAAAAAGTGGTGAGCTCCATGAGGCCAGCATGAAACTCCAGAACACATGTCAAGGACCATAAGGAAAAGACATCCACAAGGGAGACGGAGAATGAACAGTTTATGGAAATAAACACAAGAGAGACTGATAGTTCAGAAAGGAAACAATCAAGTCCAGTAAGGTAAGGATCAGAAGGTCTCTTGTGATGTGGCAACATGGGAGTCATTGTTGGACATGATCAGGACAGCCCAAGTGCCCTAGATGAAGTACTGGGGAGTGCAGCATACAAGCAGAAGCCAAATTGGAGAGGGTGAAAAGGAGGATGAGAAAAAAACAGCGACAACCAATAGAGACAGCACTTATAAGAAGCTTTGCTGGAAGAGTGAAGCGATGAGGAGGAAACTGATCATAGTGCTGCATAGATATCAGTGGAATAGTTTATTTTTTAATATAGAAAAGATTGGGCATTGTTTATATACAGAGAAGGAGCTGGTAAAGAAGGAGATGTTAATAACTTAGGACAGAAAAGAAAAGAGATAAATAGAATTCAGATTTGGAGGAAAAAGATAGTGATGGGATGGGATGGTGGAGTCCATGAATCTGGAGTTCAGGAAGAAGGTTTTACCTCAAGTCAGGTGGGGACCATCTAGTACTTCCTTTCAACTTTGACGGCTACTCAACATAGGGGTCAATTGTTTCTCTCTGTGATTATGGCCACAGTTGACTTTGCCATTGACCTTGCCAACTTTTTTTTAACTACTTTCCACTTGAACCACCATCATCTCCTGCCAAAATAAACACAGTAGTCTCCAAAGTGACTTCTCTGATTCTGATGACCCCTCCTGCAACCATAGTCTACTCTTAAAATGAGTCAGAGTAATCGATCCCATTAAAATGCAAGCAAATCATGTTACTGCTCTGCTCAAAACCATACCATTCCATAGGCATAAGCCGTGGCCTACAAGTGGTGGCCACTGTCTCGTCCCCTCTCTGTCTTGTCCTCCAGCATTCTCCCACCCGACTCAGTCCACCCAGCCACAGCTGCCCCCTTGTGTTCCACCAGCACACCAGCCATGATGCTGCTCCTGTGCCTCAGAACTTGCTCTTCCCTCTGTCTGAAATTCTCTTCTCCCAAATATTCATCTCCAACTCTCATCACCTTTGCATTTACTCCAATGCCACCTTCTCAGTGAAGCTTGCCCTGACCACTCTACTTAAATTACAACGCCTTCAACATTCCCCATCCCCTTCCCTGTTTTAGATCTCTCTTCAGCACTCAAGAAAATCGAATAATATATCATTTACTGGTACTATTGTTGTTTATTGTCTTTCTCTCTACTCAAATGTCAGCTGTAGAGAACAGAGGATTTCTCCACTTTGTTTACTGCTGTATCCAAAGGTCATGGAACAGTGGCTGACAAGTAATAGCACTTGATAAATGCTTTTTGCATGAATGAGCAAATGACACCCACCTCGTATGGTGGCTATCACTGTACAGTGGAATAATATCTGTAAAAGACTCTTTGAAAAGTATAAAGCACTTAAGTATTAGTTGTTTCATATAAAAGTGAAGTTTCCTTTTGGGTTTTAATCCATTTGGTTTTAGGTAGTTTAATGATTTAAAACAATTTTGTGTCTGACTTGTCAAAACAGATTTTTGTTTTTGATGGCATTCAAAAGAATTAAATTAGAATTATAAGAAAACACAGGAAGACTTGTTATTCAGTGAATTTGGATATATGTTGGATGACAACTCTCCCATCCCATCTCATGACTACAGTGCAGAGACGGGGGCCCTTCTACCAGACCACAGACAGGTATTGGTATAGTGCCTGGTGCCAGGTTGATAATAGATTCACTGTGTGCATTAATGAAAGGTTAATTTGAGGTATTAATTAACTAACTCACATTTTTCTGAATTGTTTAAAACCCATGGATTTTTAAAAGAAAAATTATATTTAATATCTGAGTGCCTACCAACATATTAATAGGCATTAATATCAAAGCACAGATACAGATGAAAATCTTTGTTATTATTTGATCATTTCAAATAAAGTTATTACATACTAAAACTTGGATATGGCTCCACATTAAAATTGTACCTTTATTTGAAAAATAACATTTCCATGTTAGACAACATCTTCTTAAACGAGAACATCTATTTTGCAAAGGATTCTTATTACAAAATCGAAAGGGATTAGAGATTTGAGAAAAAATCAGTTACACTCTTTTAAAATTATTTGATTATTCATGTTAATTGAATGCATAAATCTGAACGCATGAGACATCGCTGAAGGAAATGAAATATTTTAAAGAATTATGATTTGTTTTGCATTAAAAAAATATAATACATATAACTTGTTTCATGTATGAGGCCAGAAAAAGAAAAATGTCCTAAGGAAGAATGTGATCTCTGATGGCAAGCAAATTCATGTATGGCCATCCTTACATTTCCACAGAGTCATCATTTATTCAGGATGATGGTCTGAATGCAACAGGTTTTCTCATTATGAACAGTAACACTGATGGGTCCATAAATCACAACATCTCACCATTTCCTCCAGGAAAGTGCTTTGTCTTATCTACAGAGCTCTCTGCAATTTGTATTGCATCAGACTGTTAGCTTTCTCTATTGCTTTGTGAAGCAGTTTATCAAGCACAACTTGTTTGGTGAGCTGGATGTCAAAAAAAAAAACTGGATTGAACAAAAGCCTCTTATTTGCAGGGGATAAAGTATGCCTACTATAAGGCAAGCAGAGAGGAAACTGCTTGTTGGTACTGTTGCTTATATGGTTAGGAAAAACTCTTTTAAATTCCACATACAATAGAAGCTTTCATGTGTAAGCTTTTAGCATATGAAACATTTTTAAAGCCCATAAAAATCATAGTTTCCTGGGCTATTCCTGCTCTTACTGTAGGAATGCACTTATGTTGACTATACTAGGCATCTCATAAACAGCTGTTGAATGAATGAATGAGCTCAAGTCAGAATAATCTGTCATTAAACATTTATTAAGCAGCTGCTGTGGAAGGCACTTGAGTCACATGAGTTCTGTAGACATCAGCCACTGAGTATCCTTCTTGTCCTAGGACAATATTTCTAACAATTTTCAGAGTGATTTACAGAGGACTTATTGACAGAAGCTAGTATTCATGCACATGAACTTGCCTTACCATAGTAACAATGTCATGAATTGTATATTCAAACACATGAAGCTAATTCTATTCTTTGTGCTTGCATTGAAAGGGAGTAGGGGTTTGGGATAGGAAAAAGAAACCAGATTGATTCCATTTGCAAACCTGGGGCATGGTAATCAAGTATATTTGTTCAAATACTATGAAGAATGAACTCAAGGTTAGTTGGTATATTCATTGTTCTGAATATAATTGGGTTAAGAACTTTGGACTAAGATAGTGCAGAGTTTGTGGACAGACTGCCACCACCAAGGTATGTAACCCCAAGTGGTTTACTTTGCTGAGCCTCAGTTTGTTCCTCTGTAAAATGTAGGAGTCGCACCAAAGGAATTCTCGGGTTTTTTTCTACTCTAGTATCTTTTATTTCTAACAGATTGTATAGGAATATCTTGATTTCATTATCAACTCTACCATGAACTAACTAGGTGACCTTAGTATGTCAGTAAAAGTACCTATTTTTACCTTTGTTCAATGTAAATACAATGCTAAATAACATCCAGAATGTCTTCTCATCCTAAGACTGTAAATTTTGTTGCTCAACTAAAAAATCTCAACATTTATTTTTCAGCTTTACAAGTAAAATTATAAGAAATCGAGGCAATCTCAGCTTAACAAACTCAGTATTTGTTATGTAAAGAAATGTAATCATGAAGACCACCAGGTCATCGACAGAGAAGGGAGATCATTGTTAAATCTTTTAAGCCCTGGACTATACTGATATCTAGATTCCAAGTAGTTAGTTATTCACTCTTTTAACAAATATTTACTGGGTGCTTAAGAACACAGTCAAGTAAAATCAGAATCATTTTATCCAGTTTTCTGCCTAGCTGGATATTTCTATGCCTTTGCTTCTTCCTCTCACCCGATCAAAGCAAGTAGCTTCATTCCTCTTCTTTAAAACTTTTCACTGTCTTCAATGCCTGCCAGAAGAAATCTCAACTTCATCAGAAGGCCCATTGCTTTTTAGGACGTACTTCTCTTGTCTTATTGAGCAGAAAATTGCATAAAATTAGAACTCCAGTCACCTAAACACACAACAGAAATTCTACAAAAACAGAAAGTTATATTTAAGGTGAAAAGATGTTGTATTTGTAAAAGATTTGGTCATATGTGTTTAAGGTAATTGAAATAAAAGTGGCTTGTCTAGGAAATAATAATAGCTAATATTTATTGAAATTTTAATAAGTGCCTAGGATTATTTCTAAACACTTTGCAAATAGTGTCTCATTTAAACTTTCTAAGATCTCTATGAAGAAAATACTGATATTGTTATTATTTTGTAGATGGGAATACTGAGCCATACAAAGGTAAAACCATTTGCCTGAGGTCATGCACTTAATCTTTGGTGAAGGGTAAAGCTAAGATTCAAATTCAGGCAGTCTGATTCTACTATGCTATTACTAAAAACCTCTCTGCATGGATTATCTAGACTGGGAAGCTGCTTTAACTTCTAAAAGAATTGCCAAGGCACATTTAGAAGAACAGAGTGTCCTCTGTAACACATTAGTGTAAACCTTGAGAGCATAATTCCCACGTGTCAAGCTTTAAGCTAGAAAAACTCCATTTGAGAAGAATAGTAATTATCACATATCCATGTTATCTTTTTTTAATTAAAAAAAATAGCAAACATCATTTGTTTTGAGCCATTATTCACGGTGAGTACTGCTTGCTAAGGTAAAGGCATTTACTCTGATTGTAAAAACAGGGTAACTAGAGACCTGCTTAATGAAGCTCATTATAAAATATGCAAAATCTCCTTTTTTTTTCCTCCTCCAAAAGTAAGTTTAACACACCATCTATCAATTCACATCTCCAGAGGGTACTATATAGTTCAAGAAGTGTGTGAAAAAGTACTGTTGAGAGCAAAACAACTTTGCAAGTTGAAACAGGCTGCCAATTCTTGATAACTCTAATGGAGCTTCCCAAAAACAGAACTAGGTTTATGGTAATTAAACCCCTGGCTCCATATGCAAAAGGATTTCTTCCTGCAACCTATCAATACTGGATGGACATCCCCCCTAGATGCAACAGTTTTACACAGACCCAATTTTGGTGTTTGATTAGTTCATTGAAAACTGTTAGTAACTCCTGTGTTTAAAAGATGAGTAATTCCTCATAACATATTAAAAAGGGGAGAGATAAGAGAAGATGTTGCTGTCATTTTGAGAAACTGAGTGCACAATCTGCCTCATGAAATGTGCAGCTTTCAGTAGTGTTCATTACTACACTGAGGCACTCAGCAAAAATAACGCATAAGGAGGCTGTGGACCCTGAGAGCCAGGACGGAAATTTAGATGACCTCTGACCTCTCTTATCTGGGTAGGACAATTCTATATTCCAGATACTCTGACTTAGCTTCATGACAGCCTATAAAAAGCAATTCATAAAGTAAAAAGTGAATCAATGATAAGTTAAAACCCAATAAAGGTTAAAAGTTATAAAATAGAAATAGATGAGATTTAAAACAGAAGATAAAAGGCTAGAGCCAATGAGCTAAAAGGTTACCATTTTTTTTTAAGACAAAAAAGGTTAAGATAAAAGGCTAAAGCCCAGGAGATGAAACATTGAAAATAATCATGTGAATTTGATCAAGGGTCAAGCACAGAAGCCCTTAGGAATGAAAGCTAGGCACTCAGAACAAAAAACAATAAGGAAAAAATAAAGACTAAAATGAAATGGCAGAAAGCCCAGAGATTAAGGAGACAAAGGAGAAAGAGGAGAGGAAGGAAGGAAAAATGAGAGGGGAAGAATACCCGATAGAAGCAAACTAAAGACAAGCTAGACTTCTGCAGACATACCTGTCCATCATTACCCAGATCCTTGAATCCCACCCAGGACCCAGAGTAGGGGATCCCTACTTCATGCAACTTCATACAACTAGGAACATTACAGACCACCCAGTCCCTTTCCGACATAGCCACAGAAACTTCTCAAGTCACCACTGACCCCAGTCCATCAGCCAACTTTACTGGCTCTGGGCTGACCTGGTACTGACTGTGGGCTGGGCTGGTTCTCAGAATCAGAAAGACCAAGTTCATGTCCCAGATTTACTCCTTATTCACTGTGTGACTTTGGGCATGTTTTTCACCTTCTCTAAGTCCCAATATCCTTATCTGAGTTGTAACAATGATAAAAGTTCTAATAATGATAGAAACACTAATAACAGCAACTCATCTTTGTCTCATTAGTAGTATTTTTATTACTTCTAGAGACGGTCTCTGCCAAACACTAAGCAAATTCCAGACAAGTCTCAATCTTCACACCCACCTGTGGGACCATTTCCTGTCCCAGTGTTAATCTCATCACCCAAGAATACAGCATTGCCAGCCAGAAACTCATAGAGGATGTTTGTCACCCATGGCCTCTGTGCTGGTCGCTCATTCCTGTGACTCTCAAACTCTAGTCCTCTACAGAAAGAGGGTAAGCAGTTGTGAAGAAGGCACAAACTAAAGGCGGCAGAGTTAATTCTTCTGGATAAAAGAAAGCTTGGACTGCTATCCAAGTCTTATGTAGGATATGGAAACACGGACTTAATGATGTTCCCTTTTCATTATTTCAGACTCTACAACATACGCACATTTTCTGTTCAATGCATTTGATACGGACCACAATGGAGCTGTGAGTTTTGAGGTAAGCCCTGGATTATTTTCATATCATTTGTCTTCAGAGTTTAGTCTTTTTAGGGGAAAATGTGAGTTTGGTGATGATTATTTTTGCTCAGGGGAAATGAAGTCCAAGGACATTCCCTTTCTCTCATGGAATTGCTAAGAATTATCTTTCAAAAAATGTACAAATTGCAAGCCACCTTTAGCTTATGTTCTAGTGCTTTAAATTGGCTCATACAAGGAGAGTCCATTTCTTCAACTGCATGTGAAAAATCCCAGAAGGCAAATGATTTGACTAACTGTTACTGACACCTCCTTATGGGCCAGTAGCTGTGGTAGGCGGTGGAAATACAAAAATAATAAAGTCAAAAGCCCCTTTGTGGAAGTCTCAGTAAGTGGAGCAAACAGGCAAGAAATTCAAGAAATTAAATGTAGAAAAATTCTATATTCACCAGCCTGACAATTCTATGAGGAAATCTCTTTAAATTACAAACTTTAAGTCATCTGTAGAGAAAGGTTTTTTTTTGTTGTTTGAGAGAGAGAGTCTTGCTCTGTCATAAAGGCTGGAGTGCAGTGGCATAATCTTGGCTCTGCAACCTCTGCCACAAGTTCAAGCAATTCCCTGCCTCCTGAGTAGCTGGGATTACAGGCACCTGCCACCCCACTTGGCTCGAAAGTATTTAATTTTGTTTATGAACTACTGTGTATAAGCATCTAGTAAAATATGCCCTAGATATTCACATGGTGCATATATATATTTCATATAGATATGTAATTCATATGATTTAAATGGAACATAGCAGATCACAAATTGTAGTATATTGATTTAAATATTAAGAGATAAATAAGACATGAACTCTGATCAGCTGTGAAGGCTTTTATTTTTGTTAAAAAAAGGTATGAAAAACGTATACCTCATTTATTTGTTACATTCTTATTTGGTTGTGATTAGTCTCAGAAGTAGCATTATACATATTTTGCTTTATAATTTCAGTTTCTCTTTTCCATATATACATATATATTATGGAATATATATATATATGTATATATATGGAAATGAGATAATTTTGAAGATGTATTTATTTCTGAAAGTGGGAAGGGTGCATGTTAAATGTGAGCAGAAATTTTGATGAGAGTCCTGACAAATGGAAGCAGAGGATGAATGGGGCCAGCAAGGAAATGGTACCTGCACAGAAGGGGCTGTAGCAGGAAAGCCCACCCAGTGGAATTGATGGACTAAGTCTAAAAGACAGTCAGGAGTTTCTTAAGAGAATGAAGGCTTGGGATGGAATGGGAAGCAACGGAGAGCAGGGCAAAGGCTGGACAGAGTATATCAGTCCTGGGAACCAAGGGAAAACATGTGTAAATCATCAAGAAGATAGAATACACCATTGGAGAGCCAAGAAGGAAGGCTGGGGAAGGAGACAGAGGCCAGATCCTGACATGTCTTAGGCAGGACGCTAGGGAGATTGGACTATCTTGTAGGAGGTGAGGAGTCTTTGCAGAATTTTTGGCAGGGATGTTAATTTGCCAGAGCTATGTTCCCGGCAACATGGAGTGCAATTAGCAGCTGAGTATTCCAAGAGTCCAGACAGGAGCTGATGAAAGCCTGAACTGCTGTAAAAGTATTGGAGGTCAAGCATAAAACAAAAAGAAATTAAAACAGAATTGGTAGAATTGTATTTCAACAGAACTGTCATGTTTAAAAGAAAGGTTCATATGGGCATAGGCAGCTATCTGGGTGCAAGGGCTTTGTGGAGTCAAGATGAAAAAGAAGGGTGCAGCCTTCTGTGATGTCATCCAGCCAGTCGCCACAGGGGCAGTATGAATGGGGGCAGCCAAGAGCCTCCTCACACACACTCCGTGCTCATGCAGACTGGGTACCACAATTAAAAAGATTCTGGGCCCAGAAATCCCAAAAGGCCATCTCCCAAACCTTAAGTGAGAAATATCACTGAGAAGATAAAAATAAAAGCTGAGAGTAGAGAAGGAATGAATTAAAGTGAAGGAATGGATTTAGTCAAGATGGGGCAGGCAGCTTTATCCTGGGTGTAGAACCAGCAGCTAGTGGAGGGAGAGGAGGTGGTCAGGGGAAGAGTGTCCTGGGTACCAGTCTTCATAATGTTTCTTTTACTAATGACAGCTTAGGTCAATCCATGATAGTAACTTTCATCATTTCATGATAATGTCATATTTGTGTTTGCTTCACTTTATGAACAAATTTAATTCCAGCACAGTCTTAATTTAGCTATAATATAGAAATCAAAGGTTTTACCTAATATAGTTCACCTAATATAAACTTTTATAGCTGGATTCCAGAGGATGAGTAAGGCAAAAACTATTAGTGATTCCATTACTTGAAATTACTTATGTAGCAGAAATATACCACCAATTTCCTTAGGGCACATTATATCCAAATTTACATGTAAATTTAGTCTGGTGTTAATAATATGGAACCATGCATAACATTGCTTTTATAATATTTATGTAAAATACCAGTAATTGCAGTGAATGTTGATTATAATTTGGGAAATTAGTTGTAATGGTTATATATGATGGGCATGTTGGTAAAATGCCTTTCCTTTTAAAGGAAGACTAATGGCCAAATAAAGTTTGAATGAAAGTCAAATTTAAAACTGGGCTGTTGCAGTTACTTTTCTAAATTGATTAGCTAAGTGGGAAATCTCTAGAAAACAGAAATAGTTAGGGAATGAACACATTTTGAATAGCAATTGCATACTGAGAGGTCCAGTAGAGAGACCATCTGATTCTATGATAAAGGGTAATGGAAGTTTTCCACTTAATTTGCTTAAACCTGAAAGGCAGAATAAATATGATAGGAGGGGCCCTGAATTTGATATGACGGGATCTAATCTCCATTTTGCCACCCAGTGGCTCTGAGACCCTGGGCTGAGTACTAAACCCTCATGACCTTAGTGTTCATACCTCTAAAACATCAGCAACCAAAGCTACTTAATAAGATAGTATAAGAATGAAAAGGTTAAAATGTCAGTAAAGGGCTTGGCTCTGTGCCTGGCAGCAAATATGTGCTCAGTGTTTATTAGATGTTAACTATTGCAGTTATCAGTTGGGGGATTTTTCTAACAAAGCCAATTAATAATGACATTAGTCATCTCATTACCCAGTAAGGCAACTACATGCAAATGCATCATTCTAAGCCATAGCAGTCTTTGATTGGCAGGTGGGGAATCAGGAGGACTAATGTCCCTGATATAGTGGCCAGCACTGAGGCACTCAATAAAGGGTTGGCAGATGAACAGAGTCCACAGCCGAACAAGTCTAGGTTATTATAAAGTCAAATCTCTATGCCTTTTCCCTTTTGCTTTGATAATAAGAGAATGGAAACCAGAATTCGATACAGACCTTCCCACTCCTTTATCATTTTTTGTACATTAGGAAACAGATATAACCTCCTTTCACATTTACAAGTAAAGTAATTGTGCGAAGTCCTCTTTGAGAGTTGTTGTTAAGTTTGCCACTTCCTACTTGAGAGACTTCAATTACCACTCAGAAAAGCATGGAGCAAAAATCTTATAAGCCACATTAAGTTTCTCATTTTTCTTTTGTACAAAATAAGATAGTGATTCCTGTTTTGAATAACTCTTTACTGATATCATCCCACAAGATAAAAAGAGAGAGGTGCTCAAAGTCCACAGCTATCTTTTAATGTAAATTGTTTCAGGATATATAGTATATATATAAGATGTGAATTAGATGTCAGCATGTGAATTAGGATACTTTTTTTCACAAGTATTAGAAAACTATACACTAGGTGACAAAAAACAATATGATAATTTCATTGGCTCACAGAAAAAGGCCAGAGATAGGGCTGGCTGCAACCTAAGGGTGGGACCCTTTAGGGCTGCAAGAAGAGGCCACGCTGCTGGGCTTCATGATTCATTGCTCCTGTTGAGCAAGGAAAGAAGCACATCTCTGCCCTACCATTGCTAGCAAGAGCCTGAGTCTGGGGAGTCATTCTTAGACTTGGACTAGGTTTAGTCAAATGCCAACCACAAATCCAGTTGTCTGGCCAAAGGGATAAAATGTGCTTCCTGACTTTGTCCAATCATAGCTCTATCACTAGACCCAGAGATGGAGTGAGCTCTCACAGAACATCATGTAGTGCCAAATGGAAATTTGGGACCTATTAGGGAGGCAAACAACACAAGTCCACACTTGACTCAAAAGTGCTATCTCTAACTCTCTCATTGTTACTCTGCTGTTCTGTGTGGTGGGGAGGTCAATGCCAGTGATGATAGCTGTAGGCCGGTGGTTCTCAAAGTGTGGTCTCTGGAAGCAGTATAGGCTTCCCCTTGGAATGTGTCAGACATGTAAATCTTGGGGCCCCAATCCAACCTAATGAATCAAAATTCTTGGGGTGGGGCCCAGAAATCTGTGTGTTAGCAAGCTCTCCAGGTGATTCTGTTGCACATTATATTTTGAGAACAAATACTCTTAGCATGTTTTCAAAGACCCTGTAGGCAGCTCTCCTTCCAATTAATGACATATAACTACTATTTGTGAATTTAAAAATATATATGGTCTGCACTGATAACCATCAACCTCATCTAGCCTTTTAAAACTGCTCAGCAATCTTCTTTGAATAAGGCTCTATGTTCTGCAATGAATATTTTATACCTTCTGAAAAAGCCAAGGTTTTATTTTTTGTTTGAGACAGAATCTTGCTCTGCCGACCAGACTGGAGCACAGTGGTGCAATCATAGTTCACTGCAGCCTCAACCTCCTGGGCTAAAGCAATTCCCATCTCAGCCTCCCAAACAGCCGGGACAATTATGTGCACCACCATGCCCAGTTAATTTGTTGTTCTTGTTGATAATTTGTTGTTAATTTGGATCTGGCCATGTTGCCCAGTCTGCTCTCAAACTCGTGAGCTCAAACAACCCTTCCACCTCTGCTACACAGGTGTTGGGATTACAGGCATGAGCCATCATGCCCAGCTGCTGGTTGTACAAGATGTATACTCATACCACCTCCAAGGCCTGTCATTACCTTTTCATTATACTGCATTATATATCATCAATAAATAATTATCTAAAATATGGCAGGGAAATGATTTGAGGGAAGTCTGCCCTTCTCTAATTTGCACATCACTTTATTGCCTAGTAGCACAGCTGCCTCCTCTCTCCTCAAACCTCCAATTCTTACCTCTTCTACCAGGTTCTTCACTCCCAAGCAGCTGACACGTGTTAAACCTATTAGACAGAAACGCAGTCTCTTTCCAACTGTAAAGCAGCTACTGGCATCCACACCATGTCCTCTATCTCCTGTATCAACTCCATTCTCAGACTGCCCATCTACTCGAGGTTCTGGATCCTCCACAACTTCTCAGGAGCATCAGCCCATTTCTGACTCTTACTCTTTTTAGATTCTTCCCTTCAGTATTCAAAGTGCTCCTCATTAAAAATCACTCTTCACTCCTTCTACTCATCTGGACCTTTCTCTATCACTCGCTGGTGACCTCCATATTGCTGGTCCAATGAACATTTTTCCATCCTCAGCAGCAAAATGAACACTCCTTCCCTAGGGAAATTCTCAGTTCTCCTGACTCCATTCTTTAGTAACTTCTTTTCAAGATGCTTTGCCAGCTTCTCTTCTCTGTGCCTGCCAATATTGGAATTCTTTGTGGCCTTCCCTGGACTCTTCTTTTTCTCTTACTTGACATTCTACCCTGATTGCCAATGGGAAGGAGACTAAGTATGGTGATCCAGTTGCCACAGCACCATATGTTGAGACTATCCTTTCCATAGTTATTGAATGGTCTTGGCACCATCATTGAAAAATCAGTTGGCCAGACAGCTGGGTTTATATCCAGAGTCAATTCTATTCCACTGTTCTATCCATGTCTTTATGCCAGTACCACACTGTTCTGATTACTGTAACTTTGTACTGAGTTTTGAAATTGGGTAGTGTGAGTCCTCCAAGTTTGTTTTTCTTTCTTAAAATTGGGCTGAATTATTCAGGGCCTCTGGCAATATGAATTTGACAATTATATTTATTTTTGTATTTTTCATATCTCCCAAAAGAGGCCAATGGCCATTCTTGATAAATTTGCTTGAGTGGAATGGCTGTATAGTTCTTTAGCATGATAAAATTAAGTATTATGCTTAAAAGAGAATAGAAATATTCTCAAGTTCAAGAAAAAACTGAGAATATTATCATTTTCTTTATGTAACATTGTTCTAAAGATATTAGCCTACATAATTAGAAAAAAGCAAATATTTAAAAATTAGAAGAGAAGTAAAATTAACTCCATTTACAGCTAATATTATTGCACACATGAAAAATCTAGGAGAAAACCAATTTATGCTGTCAGAAAACTGTCAGGGTACAAAACTGTCATACAGAAATCAACAGCTTTCATACATAAAAACAACTAATTTAGAATATATGACAGAAAAAAAATCACTTTTACAACAGCAACAGAAAGGTTAAAATATCTAGAAATAAGAATGAGAAAAAATGTAAAAGAACAATTTGGTTAAATAAACTATGATACATTTACATATACAATGGAAACTTGAAATGTTTCCCTGATTTATGGTTAAGTGGGAAAAAAAGTATAGAAATCTTTTAGTAAAACAAACAAATGTATCTTATATTTGTATATGCACAAAAATTCCTTGGAAGTACATATGAACTATTTATGCCAGTTGTCTACGGGGAAAAGGGACAGGTGGCTGGGTTCAGGAAGGGAATATTTTTCACCAGACAGCTTATATAATTTTTAAATGTTGGATTTTATGGATGTCACTTATTAAAAAAAACAACTTAAGAAATTGGGACAGAAATACAGCTATAGAATGAGGGAATGTGGAAAAGGAGAGACATAATACAAATTCACCCAGAAGACTTTTGGATTTTCCCTCTGCTTTCATTCCTACCTAAAATTGGATTATAAACTGAATATAGCACATTGTAATGTTAACCCTCCTGTACATAACAACAAATCTGAGCAGACGAGGTGGCTCACATCTGTAATCCCAGCACTCTGGGAGGCTGAGGTGGGTGGATCACAAGGTCAGGAGTTTGAGACCATCCTGGCCAACATGGTGAAACCCCCATCTCTACTAAATACATAAAAATTACCGGATATAATTGCAAGCACCTGTAGTCCCAGCTACTCAGGAGGCTGAGGCAGAAGGGTGGCTTGAACCTGGGAGGCAGAGGTTGCAGTATGCCGAGATCGCGCCACTGCACTCCAGTCTGGGCAACAGAGTGAGACTCTGTCTCAAAAAACAAACAAATGACAAAGACAAAACAACAACAAATCTAAATGAATTTAATCAAGTTAATCTGGCCAGTCTGCAATGCAATCAAACCAGCTTAGCCTGGATACAAACGGAGGGCTCCATTTATTAACAAAAACTTACATAGGCCAGTGTCCTTGCCAGGGATTGTTATAAGCAGCCCTTTTTTTTTTTTAAGGTTTGAATTTATTATTATTGTTAAATTCTGGGATAAATGTGTAGAACATGCAGGTTTGTTACATAGGTATACACATGTCATGGTAGTTTGCTGCACCCCTCAACCTGTGATCTACATTAGGTATTTCTCCTAATGCTATCCCTCCCCATGCCCATGTGTTCTCACGCTTCAACTCCCACTTATGAGTGAGAACATGTGGCATTTGGTTTTCGTTCTTGTGTTAGTTTCCTGAGAATGGTGGTTTCCAGCTTCATCCATGTCCCTGCAAAGGATATAAACTCATCCTTTTTATGGCTGTATAGTATTCCATGGTGTATATGTGCCACATTTTATTTATCCAGTCTATCATTGGTGGGCATTTGGCTTGGTTCCAAGTCTTTGCTGTTGTAAAGAGTGCCACAATAAACATATGTGTGCATGTGTATTTATAGTAGAATGAGTTATAATCCTTTGGGTATATACCCAGTAATGGGATTGCTGGGTCAAATGGTATTTCTAGTTCTAGATCCTTGAGGAATCACCACATTCTCTTCCACAATGGCTGAACTAATTTACATTCCCACCAACAGTGTAAAAGTGTTCCTATTTCTCCACATCCTCTCCAGCATCTGTTGTTTCCTGACTTTTTAATGATCGCCATTCTAACTGGTGTGAGATGGTATCTCATTGTGGTTTTGATTTGCATTTTTCTGATGATCAGTGATGATCACCTTTTTTTCATGTTTGTTGGCTGCACAAATGTCTTCTTTTGAAAAATGTCTGTTTGTATCCTTTGCCCACTTTTTGATGGGGCTGTTTTTTTCTTGTAAATTTAAGTTCTTTGTAGATTCTGGATGTCAGATGGATAGATTGCAAAAATTTTCTCTCATTCTGTAGGTTGCCTGTTCACTCTGATGATAGGTTGTTTTGCTGTGCATAAGCTCTTTAATTAGATCCCATTTGTCAATTTCAAGCAGCCTCTTTTTTAATCCTCAGAAAATTGTGATGAGGTAGATACTATCAATAGGTCCATTTTAGATATGAGAATTGAGGCAACGGGATGTTAAGTTGCCTGAAGACACAAAGCCATCCAGTGACATAGCTGGAGGGTGAATCCAGGCAGTCTGTCCTCTCCAGCTCCATGCTCTTACCCACTGTCCACATGTAAATTATAACTGGATTTCTCATTAAGGACCACAGTTGGTTTATCTTTTATGGACAGCCAAATTTCTTGTTAGCAAATTTTTTTCACTGAATTGTGTTATGTGTGCACTTGTATTTTTTTTTAAGACTGTACTATTAGATTCTTTTAGTAAATCATGTGCACTTGCAGTGAAAAGCCAATACCACTTATACTCAAGTTTCTTGCTGTATGGGTATCCACTGTTAGAATTTCCATTACTACCACTGATTTAACTCAGTTTCCAATTAGAAGATAAAAATGTTAAGACTAAAGAGTGATTTATGCCCACAAAGAACTCTGAAAAATAACCAGTAACACATCAATCATTTTGCTAAATAAGTGGTTCAAAATCCAGAGGATTGTAGCCGTTGCTTCCATCATTTCTTTGCTTTTTCTTTTAGAAATGTCATATAAAATTGTATTTTTATTTCTTTTTAGGATTTCATCAAAGGTCTTTCAATTTTGCTTCGGGGGACAGTACAAGAAAAACTCAATTGGGCATTTAATCTGTATGACATAAATAAAGATGGCTACATCACTAAAGAGGTAAGGGATGCCTCACTAACACAGATATAATTTGGACCATTTTCATAATTTAAAAATATTAAACAACTGCAATTATTAATTTGAAAATAGTTTTCTTCAGGAAATCCAAAATATTTTATGTAGTGGAAGAAAGATGTATAATTAAAAATCTGGAATAGAAATCATTTATGATGAAGCTCCAAAGTAAATATATAACATATAAAGATTACACCCTTGTTTCCTGCTGGCATCTTAATAAATACTGTGAATCAAATAAAGACCATGGTTGGAATCAGCTAGATAGAAAATGTATCCAAGCCATGTTTCAATATTTAGCCTGCAGCCTTTCTTTTTGCCACAGCATGTGAACCATAATGAAAATGCAATTTTGCAATCATGTAGATCGTGGAATGACCTGATGCAATGGTGGGGTCTCCAAATGCACTTTGAGGCAAACTATCCAGGAAACAAGGCTCACAGACCAAATTCAGATATTCATATTACAGTTTATTAATTTAAAACACAGCAAGAAGTAAAGGGAAAGGGATAAGTTAACCACACAGGATGAGATACAAGTGGGGTTGAAAGACCACAGTCCCTGAATCCTGGGCATGCTCAGTATGCCTATGTCCCGTCTCTTTCTGCCTCAGAAGCCTCCCCCAGAATTGAGTTTTGAGCAAGCGGCCCCACAGACAAAAGGTGCCCTGGGCCACTTGCCAATGACATGAACTTGCTCTACTGTACAGACACAGGTTCAAGTATGCCTGGCTACAAGTATAGCCTGATAAGTAATAATGGGTTTCATTTGTGTTTCTTGAACAGAAGACACCTGGGGCCAGAATAGGTGTCACCGATGGGTGCCAAATTAAGACCTCATGACTATTAGGTGTTCACATATATACAGCATATCCTAAATAGTGCTTCTTCTATATTTTTATACCACAAATATTACCCAGTTACCTCAGGAATATTAAGTATCTCTTGTTCTTCAATTCCTATCTCTGTTTAACATCTTAAGAATTCTGCCTGTGTCTAACAAACTACTTGCTACTTATCTATACTTAAAACATCTTAAAAAGTTTCATCTGTTTAAAAATTACTATATCATTTATAATAGAATTGAATAATCTTAAAAGTAAATATACATTAGATCTATATTATCAACCTAATCAGATCTTTCATGTGAAACAAATCTAAATGTTTATTAGATATTTTTATTCTCATAAGAATGAAAATGGTAAGGCAAAAATTAGACTGTTTCAGATGAAAAGTTAATAAAATTTCAAGGTGTTTGTTTCCCAGGGTCAAAATATTTTGACTAGTCTTCAGGTATGTCTTCAGTTAAAGCCATGGTGGAAAAAATACGACAAAAAGCCGAATTATCTTTGAGACTCACCAATTAATTACACTAATTCTAAGTGGTGTTTTTTCTCAATATATGGTGTGCATTATATTTGATTCTCAATAGATGGAAACTGATAATACATAAGATATATAATGATTCAATTAAATATAGTCTACTTAAAGTCTATAGAAATCCAAACATTAAACCAGCATATTCTTTTCCTATGTTAAATACATGGAAATTTGCTTCATTTTGAAGCCAAGAGATCAGAATTAATTCTTATATTCTGATTCTTCTGCTGTTAAGGTAGAAAGCTGTTGGCTTTTCCTTTGGGATAACAGTCATCTAACAATCCAACAAACAAAAAGTCAAAAATCTGGTTTCTTCATACATGGTGTGCAGCCTCATGCGAGTGCCTTTTACTTTTTAGGAAATGCTTGACATAATGAAAGCAATATACGACATGATGGGTAAATGTACATATCCTGTCCTCAAAGAAGATGCTCCCAGACAACATGTGGAAACATTTTTTCAGGTAGGAATGAAAACAGAAGTGGGAATGAAAGTAGGAGATAAAGTCCTGATGTTTGCCAAGCACCTCGATAATTCAAAAGAAAGCAAAGGAAAATAATTTTTACTGAGACAAAACAGTATTTACTATCCTTTTAATTTAATAACTATACTTATTGAACATTCACTAAATCTATGATACAACACTAAACACTTCTCATGTTTCACAAGTTTTGTTTTTGTTCAGTTGTTAGAAGAATCCTATAAATCCTCATTAATCTCATTTTACAGATGAGAAAAAAAGAAAGCTCTGAAAGTTTCAGCAAATTGCCCAAACTGTGTCATATCTAGAAGGTAGGATTTTACCTAGGACAGAGTGATTCTAAATCTTCACCACATTATATTGAAAAGGGAACAGCCTAAAAGGATTTGGCCCTTTTTATCTCTAAGAAACTACTGGTTCCTGCTGTGAAACAGTTCCTCCACGTGAAATAAGCAGCTAGGCTTTCTTTTTATCGGCTTCAACTCATTTGGTTCAGGTGTGAGGGTATTAAGGGCTAAGTCTAAATACAATGTTTTGTTTTCTTCCTGAATAGAAAATGGACAAAAATAAAGATGGGGTCGTCACCATAGATGAGTTCATTGAAAGCTGCCAAAAAGTAAGTAATGGAAGTATAAGAACTACCACTTCAGCTATCATATCAACTAAACTGAGGATTGCCAGCTAGTTACCATGAACTGGGGAAAACAGAAAGATCATATGCCTAAGTTTACCACTTCTACAACATGCAACATAAGCCTACCACTCTGAAAACAAGCACCAATTGATATAATCAACACTGAGAGTGCCTACTGAGTCAGGCTATGTACGAAGCCCTGGGGACACAAAAGTTTCACACGTACTGTGTTTTTGATTCCCAAATTCCTTAGAGTATTCATCATGGAAAACAAAACATGAAATTTGAATTGTTCTTTGTCCAGACTTAGCATAACTCATATATTATCTATCATATCGCCATAGAATTAGAATGCCTAGATAGCCAAGTAACATCACAACAGGCCAAGCTTTTATCTGACTTCTAAGGGAAAAAGCACTGTTTTAGTGTTGTAGACAAGAAACTTTGGCTGAACTCAGTAATGCTCTTTAGTCACAAAAAATAAACAGTGGAAAATTTTCTTTGAAGAGAACTCCAAGTAGTAGCCTATTATCTAAGAAACCAGTGTTAGCTTACTTAGACTTATTTGACTTGATGTGTGGGTAGAACAATTAAAAATTTTTGGCTGGGCACAGTGGCTCAGGCCTGTAATCCCAGCACTTTGGGAGGCCGAGGCAGGCGGATCACCAGGTCAAGAGATCGAGACCATTCTGGCAAACATGGTGAAACCTCGTCTCTACTTAAAATACAAAAATTAGCTGGGCGTGGTGGTGTGCGCCTGTAGTCCCAGCTACTCAGGAGGCTGAGGCAGGAGAATTGCTTGAACCCAGGAGGCGGAGGTTGCAGTGAGCCGAGATGGTGCCACTGCATTCCAGTCTGGCACCTGGCGAGGGAGTGAGACTGTCTCAAAAAAAAAAAAAAATTAAGGACTGGTACAGTAGCTCACACCTGTAATCCCAGCATTTTGGGAGGCTGAGGCAGTAAAATAGCTTAAGGCCAGGATTTCAAAACCAGTGTAGGCAACATAGCAAGCCAAGTCTACAAAAAAATTTAAATTAGCTGGGCATTGTGGCATGTGCCTGAAGTCTCAGCTACTTGGGAGACCGAGGCAGGAGGATCACTTGAGCCCATCTGAGCCATGGTTGTGTCGCTGTACTCTAGAATGAAGGGCAACAGGAAGAGACTGTCTCAAAAAAAAAAATTTCAAATCATCATGAAAACAAATCCATTCTTAAGATTTTCTCTTTATTTTTAAATTGCCGTTCTTACCTTTCTGGACGTCTGCTTATTTCTCAACTTGGATTTCAATGTGGTGGTCTTTGAGAATTAATTTGGTGACATTAAGCTGCTTGATGGTGATGTTGTTACTTGGCTTCTGGCAGTGGAAGCTATTATTGGTTTAGCCTCTATTTACCACTAACATAAACAGCTCAGTAAGTGCTATTCACATGCAACCAACAAGTGCTCCAATAATGCCCAAAGTCTGTCCCCTAACTCATTTCAAAGAATATGCTCAATTGAACACAGCCAATGGGCATTGGTTTCTGCTCCCTAATCCTTTCTCTGTAATTGAGACCATTCATTTTAAAAGGCTCCTTCAGGCCACACAGGTTTAGCCATAACTAGCAGACAGGGAGATAATTACTGAAAACATGTTCCCTCTTAATCCAACACCCTGCCTCCTATGCGCCAGCATCCAATCTTCATGAACTGCTGGCTCAACACACACACGCACACACAATTTTCCTTGTACCTCTATAAAAATCTCTGTGATTTGACCTGTGATCTATGTAGAATGCCAAAATTTTCATTGCTTTGACTTACCTCTGCGCCTCTGTAGTTTCCTTTTTGGCATTATGATTTGAGAAATATCCTCTATTAATACCAAGTAAGAGTTAAATAAAGTGGTTTAATGCCTAGTCAATAGACTCCACAACATATAAAATGGGTCCTCCTTCCTAGTGATCTATGTGGAAAATGGATACAATGGCATTTACATTTTCAAACACTTAATATTTGAGCTTTTGGCACAGGTAGATGGTGGAAGGCAATACTTAGGGGCAAAACAGTGTACTTCTCCTTGAAGACAGGCTGAATTTAATCGCTCTGTTTCTCCCTTACAGGATGAAAACATAATGCGCTCCATGCAGCTCTTTGAAAATGTGATTTAACTTGTCAAATAGATCCTCAATCCAACAGACAAATGTGAACGATTCTACCACACTTAAAGTTGGAGCTACCACTTTTAGCATAGATTGCTCAGCTTGACACTGAAGCGTATTATGCAAACAAGCTTTGTTTTAATATAAGGCAATCCCCAAAAGATTTGAGTTTCTCAGTTAAATCTGCATCCTTTACATAATGCCACTGACTTCGTGGGATGTTCTAACTCATTTCATACCCTGTGAATAGTCAAAAGTAACAGAATCTGGCATATAGTTTTATTGATTCCTTAGCCATGGGATTATTGAGCCTTTCACATATCAGTGATTTTAAAATACCAGTGTTTTTTGCTACCCATTTGTATGTACTCAGTCTTAGGATTTTGAATGGTTTTCTAATATGCTGACATCTGCATTTAATTTCCAGAAATTAATTTTCATGTTTGCTGAAATTCCATTTATATACATACTTTAAGTAAACAAGATTATGACAATTAAAAAAACACATAGTTCCAGTTTCTATGGCCTTCCCGCCTTCTGTTAGAAATTATCTGGCATTTTAATATTTAACAGTTTATTGTCAGATATCAGCATATGCCTAATAAAACATTTTAATAAGCAATTAATTTTGCATAATATATTACAGCAAAGCCCTATATAGTTTTGGATTTGTTCAATCTTACAGGCTGTTTTTTCTATTGTATCAAGTGGAAGTTCAAGAAGGCATCAAACAAAACAAGGATGTTTACAGACATATGTAAAGTGTCAGGATATCTATCCGCCAGTATATAGTAATGCTTAATAGCAAGTACTCAACAGCATTAAAGGCCAAATCCATCCTCTTTCCCTGACTTCCTTACAGCATGTTTATATTACAAGCCATTCAGGGACAAAGAAACCTTGACTACCCCATTGTCTACTAGGAACCAGCAGTAAGCAAAATTCACTTTGAAAGCACCAGTGATTCCATTACATTGAGAATTACTACCAAGATTTAGTAGAAAATAAATAAATAAGTGCTCAACAACTAATCCAGATTACAGTATGATTTAGCTCATCATAAAATTCCAACAATTCAGATTATTTTTAATGATCTTAGCCAAAACTATAAAGTTGCCACATTACTAAAGACACACACATCTTCCCTGTTTTGTAGAAATATCACAGAGACCAAGAGGCTACAGAAGGAGGAAATTTGCCACTGTCTTTGCAACAATAAATCAGGTATCTATTCTGGTGTAGAGATAGGATGTTGAAAGCTGCCCTGCTATCACCAGTGTAGAAATTAAGAGTAGTACAATACATGTACACTGAAATTTGCCATCGTGTGTTCGTGTAAACTCAATGTGCACATTTTGTATTTCAAAAAGAAAAAATAAAAGCAAAATAAAATGTTTATAACTCTACTGTCTATGTTATAGGTCTTTTTCAAGAAATTTTTTAATTATTAGATTTAATTAATACTTTTTATCTCTGCATGGTGCTAAATGCAATGAAAACAGGTAAAAGCAAGGCCAGCGAGCAGACAGCTGCTGTAGCCAGTGCGATTGGAGGATGTGACAAGGGAGTAGAGACCTGTGGAGAAAGCATGCCAGACAAAGGACTCAGGACAGACAAGTTCTGAGGGAGGAGGAGCACTTCTACCTGAAGAATCCTCAGAAATTACTTGTACTCTTTCAAATTACAATTGTGAGATTATATCTGAAATGAGAATCACAGAGTTCACTCCAGGTGTTTAGGGAATAGAGCAAGGAAAGGGCATTCTTCAAAGCCTCTGAGATGCAACACTGCTGCTCCTATATACAAGACCGATCTTTCCTTTCCATCCCTTTCGAGTCTTGTTTTGCTTTGGATATGGCGTAGCTACAGAAATCCCTATAGCCTCTCCTTTTGCCCACAAGATAAAAGGTCTTATTCTCATTTTCCATTTCTCTTCCTCTCCTCTACTTCTCTTTTGCAGAGGGAATCGCTATTACATCAAAATTCTGAACTATGTCTAAATTATGTTTTAAAAGCTCCTTAAAGATTGCTAAACATAAGCAAAACAAAATCAATGAATGCATATATAAGTTTTCAGATTTTAATTGCTGAATATCTTTATGTGAACATCAGTATTTTCTGGCTATGAAATGCAAAAATAACATTTACTTAAATACAGTTAACACCAAAAATTTAGGTAGTTGTAATGAGTTGTAATAAACAACATACTTGTAATAGAATTCACAGTTAGAAAAAAAATGTCTTAAACTAGAATACTCTTGAAAGTTTTCCATGCAAATTGTAGATTATAAAATACATATTTACAAACACTAATTAATAGTGTATTCATGGGGCCAGGCCTGGTGGCTCACTCCTGTAATCCCAGCACTTTGGAAATCAATTGTGGAGGATAGCTTTCAGAATTTTGAGACCAGCCTGGATAACAGAGTGAGACCCTGTCTCTACAAGCAAATTTTAAAATTAGCTGGACAGGGTGGCACATGCCTGTAGTCCCAGCTAATCAGGAGTCTGAGATGAAAGGATCATCTGAGCACAAAAATTCAAGGCTTGCAGTGAGCTATGATTATGCCACTGTACTCCAGTCTGGTCAACAAAGCAAGACCCCTTCTCTCTTTGAAAACAATTTTAAAATAGTGTATTCACAAACATTTGTTCACTATTTTAAATTCTACAGCCTTGTTAAATATGAAACCCAAGAAATGGCAAAATATCTAGAAAAATAAGTGCACAGCTACAAATTTGATTACAAAAAAAGTATTATAAATAGGCACTAGAAAATACATCTACCTTGCAAACTCAATAATGGTTCTGCACACAAATAATAAAAATACAAAAAATAAACCTCACAAAATTATACCATTACAGAACTTATTTTAATAACTTTCCATTAGTAACTGTTCTTTTTTGTTGATGAACAACTTTGATTCAGTGTATATTCATCTTAACCTAGTAAATAATAAATAGTGGCTGTGATTTACAAATGAATAAAATAGAATAAAGGTTCCATGAGTACCTGGGGGTCAGTGTTTGATATGTCACCAGGTAGAAAACACAATGTTTGTTGGCTCCCTTCTTCAACAGCATATGGAGCAGTATGTTGGAATTTTAGATTTGATGATGCTAAGGCTTCCCTGTCGACAGAAAAAAAATTGAGCATCGTTACTCTCATGCAGAGTTCCCCTAATAGGTACCATATTTGCAGGAATATGCCTAGAAAGTATCCAAAACTCAAAACAAAAAGGGATGAGAACAAAATGATGACATAAGAAGTGTTTTTAATGAGTTAAAAAAAAGAAACAGCCTATATTTTATGTAAGTATCTAACTAGAGCAGTAGTTAGAAGCCAGACTACCAGTATCTGAATACAGCATCTACTAGTCACTTCTTTGCCAAACCTGGACTAATTATCTCTCTGTGCCTAAATTCCTTGATCTTTAAAGGGAGATAACAACAAAATCTCCCTCTGATGGAAGAGTAAATGAGTTTCATATCTAAAAAGTAGTCAAGCAGAGTACATACCATGTAGTAAGTTCCCACATAATCAACAAAGATCAGTGTTTATGTTGTGCCTTTCCCAAAATAAATGTGCATTTCACTTAGAAAAAAATCAAATCAGGCTAAGAATGAACTGATTTTTCAATTTAAGGCATATTAGTTCTAAGAAAGTAACACTGTGACTGTAACAGATATTTTCGTGTACCAGCGATTGAATAATTCCATCATTGATATACACAATTCCTAAGAAATGAGAAACCGCAACTGAGAACACTCATTTTTAAAGACTTATTTCTATCATTTAAAGAGAGAGATAGATAAGCTTTTAGAAGAGAAAGAAGAGCATTCATTAATTTCATGAAGGATTACAAAGTAATGGAAGCTAGCACAATAACAATTAAGTCAAGAGTCTCTGGCATGTAATTGCGATAGAAAATTTTCTATTCTAATGACATCAATCATTATTAAAATATTATGTAGGACAAACATGAGGAGTCAGAAGAAAATAAATAATAGCCCTTGTAACTACAGCTTCTTTTTTAAAATTCTGTATTAACAACACTCAAAGCTAGTAAGATGGAGTAGTAACAAAAGAATTTGGAATTTCTGGAATCCTGGATTGGTCAACTACACCTCTGTGTTCCCCTCTGTGTTACCGCGCTGTTTCTAAACCTTATTTACATGCATACCACCTCCCCCTCCACACCCTCCACTCCCACCACGAAATCTAACAGCTGGTCCTATGCCTTTCTCCTTGCCCCATCTCCCACAACGGCTCACATGATATGGAAAACCACCTAGGGAAGGTCTCCCACTGAAAAGCTGTGGCATCATTATTTAGCCTCTGTTAACTTCCACTCCACAGAAGAAAGGAAAAGTGTATTTTGCATTCAAATTCTCAGAAGAGCAAACAAGAATTTCCTTGACATGGGATTAACTAGAGGATGGTTCAGCACATCTCCTCAACAAGGTCTCTGAATGCTAATTCTCTGCCTAGGACTCAAACATAACAAAGAAATCCATTATCTAGTAGACTTAGGGACTTACTTCCTCCTGTAAACTTTATTCTAGGCATCCATCATGGAAAGAATATAATCAATGAAACAACTCATTGAAATTGGTCAAATTAGGTAATTTTGCTATAGCTTTATGTCTGTTATTTTAAAATTGTACATAATCACATGTTTTCTTATAATGAATTCCTTTAGAAAGTACCTAGAATGAAACTAAGTTCTGCAATGTTGACAGTCATATGCAATTCTATCAAGATCTGATTAAACAAAATTTCCAAAAGCGAGACTGCTTTTATGGAAATATTTGTAAGACTAGATTATCTGAATGCTTCCTTCAAATGCTGAAAATTCAATTAATCTAGTAATCGGACACCATATAGTTATGAAATTCTGCATATTTTTGTAACTTGAAAAGTTAGAATAATTAAACTATTCCAGCACTGTGTGCATGTGTGTGTGTGTGTGTGTGTGTGTACACACCTGTGAGAGTACGCACGCACTTAGAGAGAGAATAGTGCAATCATTTGGACGTCTGAGGCAGAAAAGACAGCAAATGAAAAAGTATTCTTCCTCAGTGAGCTAAGTTAATCCTTTAGTTTTCTCAACTTTTCAATGGTCAAAACTAAACCACTGAAAATAAAGAAAATAACTGTACCACTATGCCACATGCAGTGCCATATTAAGCGCTGTGGAAGTGTACGAGCCCTGTGTTTATTCAACCTGAGTCTGAGTTGCAGGGCTTGAAAAACAGTGTGACCAAGAGACAGTAACGCTGAGCTCTAAAAAGAAAATAATTATCAATTTCATATAGTTACTTGTGGCTGAAATGAGAAGTACATGTTAAATATATAGTCAATTTAGTAATACACCTGAAAGTTAAAAAAAAAAAAAAGAAGACACTTAAGGAATAATGTTCTACTTACATTTCCGCCGCGTTGCTCTAGCTTCTGTAATGCACTGGTGATTGGCTCTTTGAATTTCTTGTCCATCAACCTTTTGGAAAGCTTTCAAAGTAAGATTGGGGGGAAATGAAATGACTTTAAAATTAACCATGTTTACCATACACATAAGTAAATCTTCAGGAACACCCCTTGTTTTAGATTTCAAGGCTTCTTTTAGGAAGCATCTCATTGAAATTTACATATAAGAGGTATCTCTGTATGTTTTAAAAAACAATGATTTTACATTAAGTAAAACCAATCCTATAAAATTTGCTACAGTATGCTATCTGAAGTAAGTTTTCTACAAAATGGCATATTTTGCGATTTTGTAATTTGCAGGAGCATTTAGTGGACCATGATGGAAAGCTCTGCCTCTAAAACACACATTTTCCCACAATAAAATGGGAAGAGAGGACAAAGGATGGAGGATTTACATGAGTAATGTAGTAACAGTAAATGCTCTGGGGATGGACAAGGTCCCTCTACGGTCTTTCAGTTGCTTTCTTCAGACTGCATCACCCTACTGAATCTGTCTACACCCTGTACAGCACAGAGGTTCATAGGCAGATCTGTGGACCATCAGCATCAGAATCACCTGAGATGCTGTTTAAAAATGTAGATTCTTGGGTCTCACACCATACTTAATCAGAATCTCAGGGAAGAAGCCCAGATGCTACATTTTAAGCAAGATTTTCAGGTGATTTATTCCCTCTTTAAAGTCCTATACATTTGCAGCTCAGAAAAGGTATAGTTTATTTTGCATAGAGGAAAAAATGAGTTGTATATAGGTTCAATAACTGGTTTTGAAAAACTTTTTCTAGAAGAGTACCCTTTCTTCCAATAAATATCTAATTTAGAAGTCTATAAACCAGATGACAATGAAGGCTTTGAGGCTGAAGGGTGTGGAAGAAGGGGGTGAAGGATGAAGGGGGTCCAGTAGCACCTCACTGACATCCTCAGTGGTGTTTGTCTCATAGTCAGTGGCTAACAGACCAGCAACTAACCCTTACACAATCTATTTCTAGAGCTCTTTATATAATACCAGAATCTGAAGGTCAGGGTGGTGTCTAAGTATTCCCAAAGTGCTGACAGCCCAGGAAAGCTAGAGGCCCTTTCAGTCACTCCTTGACTAGGAAAAGCAGAGCTCTGAGGAGGAATGCAAGCGACCAAAGATAAATGCCACGGACCCAGAAAGATTAAAAAAACAAAAAAAATTTATACAATTGTTAATCTGGCTTTTTCTTTCTGCCACTGGAGGTGGGACTGAGAGGCTATTTAGGTAGCCAAGGTTCTGATCCTTGCTTGACTGACTTTGATGAAGGATCCAGTGTTATTCCTTTTCTCTACATCTCACATGCCCTTGACTCCATCCTAATTTTCTCAGCAGATGTCCGTGCTGCTTATTTCTACATCCCCACCCACCTACAAAAAAACAAAACTAAAACCAAAATTAATAATCTCCACAAGGGCTGAGGGCATGCCTGTTTCTGCTCTGCATTATATTCTCGATGCATGGCGTACCTGGAACAAAATAGAAGGGGAGAGTGCAGAGTGCAAGAGATTATTAAACTACTGAATATTTGAATAAGTCATTTTATACACTAGTGTGAAATTCCTGTAGTTGGTCAGCCACACTTCCTGACCTGAAGTTTACAAATATCTGTCAGGATTCTCTTTTTTCTGTCCTAAGACTCCTCATATGTCAAGGCTTGAGAATCTATTCTCACTATGTCTTCTCCCCACCTGAAACCTTGTGGAATTTCATCTACCACCTATCAGTATACCTATCCTGATAGTCACCATCACCCTGATTTCTAATAATGTCAACCAGGTGGTTCCTGGGGTGTATTACACTATTTGTGGAATAGGAAGTTTTACAGTTCTATTATCTCTCTTATGGATGGATCCAAGAAAAAACAGTGGAACCATGATCAAAATCATGTCTCAGCTATGAAATACAGAAGAATGCAGGCAGGGAGGTCCTACCTAAGACTTCAATCTTTCTATCAGTATGCAGTATAGAATTTCCCTTGCCTAATGTTTGGCCCTTGCCCCTAGCTATTGAATGATAACTTCTAAGCTCTTAGAATGTCCTGCCAGAGTATCCTTGTCAACATGGGAGTTTAGGGTGACACTAGGCAGTCTATACAATGTGATTTATGATGGGAACTTTGGTTCGGAGGGTATTAGCTCGACTTCTAGAGAGGCTGTTGACTAATGTGAACCACACAGGCTGGCAGTCTTGCCTGCATGACAGGCAGCAATAAAAACCCTGGACACTAAGGCTCACATGAGCTTCTCTAGTTAGCAATACTCCATGCAGATTGCCACACACTGCTGCTGGAAGAAGTAAACACTGCATGAACCACTGCACTGGGAGAAGAAAGCTCAAAACTCCATGCCTGGTCTCTCTTGGACCCTGCCCTATGTGCCTCTTACCTTTGCTGATTTTAATCTTTATCGTTTTGTTGTAAGAAACCATACAGTGAATAACAGCTTTCCTGAGTTCCCTGAATCCTTCTGGCAAATCATCAAACTTAAGAGTGGTCTTGGGAACCTCATGAGCTGCATAGTGTCCCAGTATATATTTATAATAAAGATTAAAGTTACACAAATCAGGAAAAAGTCTCTTCCTGAATGAAATTTACAGATTCACTAAAACACCACAATGAAACACAAAGAAAAACGTTAATTAAAAAAAAATGTTTCCTAACACATAATTACACAAGACAGTATATGAACACTGCTTATAATTCATAGTTAATCAACATGAGCAAAATACCATCTTACTGTTCATTAGCTTTTATACATTTAACTTTTGGCTTTTTTTTTTTTTTTTTTGACGAAGTCTCGCTCTGTCACCCAGGCTAGAGTGCAGTGGTACAATCTTGGCTCACTGCAACCTCTGCCTCCCAGGTTCAAGCAATTCCCCTGTGTCAGCCTCCCAAAGCTGGGACTATAGGCGCACACCACCACCCGGCTAATTTTTCGTATTTTAGTAGAGACGGGGTTTCACCATGTTGCCCAGGCTGGTGTCAAACTCCTGAGCTCAGGCAATCCACCCACCTCGGCCTCCCAAAGTGCTAGGATTACAGGCATGAGCCACCATGCCCAGCCAGCTTACTTTTTATTATAACCCTAAACCCTGCTCATGTAGGTGCTTTTCATTAAAAAAAAAAAAAAGTGCTATTGTCCACTATTAAAATGTTTTACAAATGATCTCTACATTTTTTGCTAAAAATGAGATTTTTTTAAGGTTTTATTTTAAAGATTTGAAGCTATTAAAGCATGAAGAGATATGGATGGTGAATGATACATACAGCCAATCATTATCTAATCTTTGCAATACTTACGCTTGTAAGCAGATGCTTCAGATGGTCATTTAGAGAAGGACCAACAACAACACTTAGCTGAACTAGAGCATTCAATCCTCTCTCAAACACTTCATCATCTGAATGGACCTGTAATGTTGGTTGATTGGGGGTGTAGGGGGATCAGGGAAGAGAGGATAAAAGGAAAGACAGGTTAGAAAAAACGACAAGCAGATGGCGAAAAGGGTAAGATTAAACATTTAAAATCAGAAGACAGTCAACAAAATCTAGAATTTAAGAAATAACCTTCAATACAGGGCATTTAGAAGCAAAAAACAAAGTTTTGATCTGACTGAAGCAGTAACTAAAACATATCTAGCATACAGAAAGACTGATTTGACATTCATTATTTTCTCTAATTACTTACAATGTCCCTATTTACCTTTAGTACATCCTCTAAAAGTGTCTTCAAGTATGTAGTCATCTGGCCCTGAGTAACAGTAGCCTAATTCTGCAAATATGTCAAAATCATGGATAAATGACTAATGTGCATTTAATTTGGAGTAAAAAAGGCATAAAATATTCTAAATATATTACAGCTTTCTTTTCTATCATATGTTTTGAAATAGAAAGTACAATAAAATAAATGACATACCAGAGCTGCCTTTAGCACAGGAATCAGTCTAGGGAGCAAAGGAACAGCTTTTTCAAGAGCACCTTTGACCAAAAGTAATTCTCTAAAACCCTCCTTTGACACAAAGGTATATGGATGCTTAGTCTCTCTCAGACCCTGCCAAAAACCAAGAAGAAACATGATTTACTACTCATTTAATTATGCTAATAACAAATTCAGTCTTTACTTGCCTAAACAAAAATCAAAAGTTTCATTATTCTTTTCCTAATCATAATTTCAGCAGTTACAATTTCAATTATACTGAGAAACTGGGGGACAAAGAGTCACTTGGTATCCCAAGGGAGGCTGGTTCCAGGACCCCAGTGGATACCAAAACCCATAGATACTCAAGTTCTTCATATAAAATAGCATAGTATCTGGACATACTCCCACGTACTTTAAATAATCTCTAGAGTCTTATAATGCCTACTACAATGTAACTGTCATAAATAATTTTTATATTACATTGTTTTTATTGTTGCATTGTATTTTTTTAAATAGCTTTGATCTGTGGCTGGTTGAAACCCTAGATGTGGAACCCATGGATAAGTAGGGCCAACCGTATATGAGACAGGAGTAATTTCTACCCACAGAAGGGAAGGAGAAGAAAAGGAAAAAAATAAGAGAAAGAAAAAGAAAACAAATGGGAAACAGGTGACGCAAGAAAAAGTACAGGAAGTAAAGAAGAAAGAGAAAATAAAATAGGATGGAAGGAAAAGCAGGGAATGGAAGGAGGAAAAGATGTAAATAGAGAAAAAATTAAGGGAAACTCACTAGAATAATAAAAACATTTTGTTACGTACACTTTCTGAAAGCAAAGCAAATTAGTTTAAAATATGTTTATAACATAGTCCTTTATGAATGCATGACTATGAGATTCCCCTACATTTACAATGATTTTATAACTTAATGAGTTCTTAAATTTCCTCCATATTTAAATATTTTCTATTAACATATTGAGAAAGCAAGTATTATACTATGTGCATTTTAAAGGCATTTTAAGATTTTAAATGTCATTTATAATACTGAAATGCAGTATGAAACCATTAAAAAAACTAATTTCTCACTATGCCTTTCACCCTAACAGCATTAGAAACAGTTAGTACTCTTATGATATAACCAATCACAGCAAGTCAAAATCTTTGTTTTAAAAAAGATAAGGTAAAACAAAAATCAACAGTAAACTCCTTCAGTTTGACTAATTATGTATAAACATAATCAGCTGCAAAATCATGGTTAGAAATACTAATTTTCAACTAATTTGTCCTTCAGACCTAAATATCTGCTTCTAAATAGTAATCAAGAATTTTTTTTTCTTTCCCTCGAAGCTGTCATACTTTTGAAAACCATCATATCCTGCCAGCCACAGGGGCATCATTTTGGATCATCATTTTAGCAGTGTCCTATATCCAGTTCATTTTAGAGATGAAAAATCTCAGATTAAAGGCTGAAGTGGATTTCAACAGTGGTTCCTCTGTCGCTATTTACCCATTAGTAAATGAGGACAGGAGAAAGATAGAAATCTACTCAGTACAGAAAAATAAAAAAGCATTGACATTTGGACAATAGGTATGTAACAGGCTGACTTTAGTTAGAGTCCCTTTAAGGATATCCCAAATTAAAGTGCTCCCTATACATTGAGATTAGCTACAGTATATTTTCAAAGCTATCACCAGTTTTGATTAGTCTTAAAAAAAAAATGGTTCACTGCCTGGTATAAAAGGATTAATGTTTAAAAAAGAACTAAGGAAACATTACTAATTTTTTGTTTATGTGTTTGTTTGAGACAGTATCTCACTCTACCATGCCTGGCTAATGTGATTTTTTTTTTTTTTTTAGAGACAAGGTCTCTCCCCCTACGTGGCTCAAGCTGGTAAGCTGGTCTCAAATTCCTGGGCTCAAATGATCGTCCTACCTTGGCCTCATAAAGTGTTGGGATTATAAACATGAGCCACAGCACCCAGCCTAACCTTTAATATCAACTTCAAAAAAATGAATTTCAAAATAGGCTACCTATAAAAATACCCTGCTTGTAATATTGAACGATAAATTAAGAGAAACAAAAACTTATCATTTTTGCTAGTAACTGATCAGTTACTGATTAGTTTACTCTTAGAGTAAACATATTTGAAAAATTAAAGGAGGAACTAGAGATTTTGATGTTTCTTTTTAATTAAGGAATCTAAATTGGCAAAATTACTTATTTCTGTTCTGCTTCCACTTGGTCCTCCCCACTGGTTTTCTAGGAAAGGTAAATTATACCAACCTAAAAAGGCACTGCCATATTAAGTCACACAGTAGTAACTAATCCAAGTAAAAATATCAGTGAAAGAACTCAGATGTTTAATCACTAGTATCTCCAAAACTCTAATCATCTGTTTCTTAATAATGACAACAAAATTACCTTTAACTTTTAAAAAGGCAAGTAATTAAAAGTTTAAATACAAGACAACTGGTTAATTTATTTCTCTACTTTTTATTCTAACTCTAGGAATAAAATTCACAGAAGATAACATTAATTCACTTGAAGCTAATACTCTAGCAACATTTTTCCTGACACAAATGTTAAATTATATAAAGGAACCTATCACAACCTTTTTAAAAATAATCTATAAAACCACCTCCATGATACTGTACTGGAAATGTACAAGTAAAGCATAGAGCTGGAGTGCTCTCCAAAAGAACATTTAGGTAGGTAGTATCAATCCCCTAAGAAACACATCATGTCAACATGATTGGTTGTATACAGAACCACTTACCATTATCTGACATAGTTTTAAGTTTAATCACTGATGTTTTCCTGATTTCACCAGTACCAAAAAAATATTTCTCCTCGAGTCCACATATTTTTATTTTTTTGAAATAAGTATAAATATTTCATCCACTTACCTACAAACTCCTAAGGGGGTGTGGTGTTTCAATGCCTATTGTGTGCTTCCTTTTTCAAAGGGACAGAATGAAATTTACTGACAAACTACAAAGTAACATTTAATGCAACTTTTCAAGTATTTTTTCTGATAAATATTCAGAAAACATGGCATATTTACCTCAGCTAAAGTAATAAGAAGTGGATCAAATGAAAGACTTTCAGGAGGACACTCCCACTGTAATCTGTGTTTTACTGAACCATGTACCAATCTAAAATATAAAAGACAGTGAATACAACAAGAAAAATATGTATTAAGCAGGGATCATCTAGCATACAGTATAACCAATGAATTATTTTGTAACATGAAGGAATACCACAACTTTATAAGACAGTACAAGGACATTTTACAAAGCCATGTCAATAATTCTACAAATTACTACTCTTTCAGCAAAACTGTTTGGTAATCTCACGTGTTAAGGCTACAATTTTGGTGCTTAAGCATGTTATCTGTCAATCTTAATGCAAATGTTCCAAGGGGTATCTTTCAGTGATACGAACACAATAGTAATTTACAGAAATGAAAAATGCAGACAAAAAAAAGTAATTATTAAAAATGTTTTACAAGGAACACTGTTTTTCAGACATAGATCATGTAACCCTAACACTAATAATCCAAAGACAAAACCAAGTTTTATTCTCTGTTAAAGAGAAAACCGAGGCCGGGAAGGTAAAATGGCCCAGGAAGGGTTACAAAGTGGTGGCCCCTGATTTAAGGTTTCTGCTTTTAACAGTTTTTGAGGCATAACTCACATGCAATAAACTGCATATATTTACAGTAAATAACTTTTAAGTTTTTATGTACAAATACACTCAAGGAACTATCACCACAATTATGATAGCGAACTTAATTCTCAACTTAAATGCTTCTTTGAACTCCTTTGTAATGTTCTCAACTTCTTGACTCCTTTAGGCTTATTTTCATAAGAGCAAGACCTCTCTGTAAAATTGTTTTTACATTTTTGCAACAATAAATTTTTGAGGGATGGGGAGTAGAGAGTTAAGAACCTTAAAATAGGGTTTCAATTCTGAATCTAAATATGAAATAAACTAAATAACATTTCTTGAGCTTATTTTTCACTCCAAATCTGAAAATACCATTAAAATCTAAATTTCTTGAATTCTGGAACAAAAATAAATAAATATTGTGATTCTTTCCACAATCAAAAAAAAAATTTTCTATCATCTAGAACAGGCTAAAACTGAATGTACTTTGAAGAAATAAATGCTTTATAGCAATAAATGCTAAAACGATACATTATCCATTTTAAAATAGTTCTGACATCTGTCTAGAAAGGTAGCAATAATTAAATCCAAAAGGAAGCAAAATCAGCCACATGTATTTATTAAGAAATATAAACAATTTCATTAAATTGACAATTTTCATTTTACCAACAAAATAGGATTCTTTAATTTGTAACTTGCCCAAGCCTGTGCATGCTTAAATTGATTATTTTAGAAAAAGGGATCAAGTAAATTACTTAAACTAATTGATGGTTTATCACAGATCTCAATAACTGTATTTTGGAATTAAACAGTTTTCTTCAACAACATCCAGGAATCTATACCAGTCCAAAACAAAGTGTGAATAAGTCACCTTTATTTCAACCTCACTAGTAAACAAAACTTTAAATACATTTAAATTGAATACCGTATTGATGTTACTCAATGATTTTGAGTAATTTGGTCAGTTATAAATCATATTGATTTTACCTGCAAGGAATACCTCCTTTAGAGTAAATAGCTGCAAATGCCGAAGGGGCTCGTGACTGTTCACCAAACTAAAATAAAAAATGAAAATATTACTATCACCTGTACTTTTGAGGTCAGAAGCAAACAGCCATCCTGCTTTTCAAACTGCCAAGCTGGTATCAAAGTGCACCATTTCTACTCAGCAACACAATTGAGAAAAACTGTCAATCCTCTCACTGCTAGAATACCACAACTACACTTTGTATATCTCTTTTTACCCCTAACGATTCAGAAGGCTTGAAGGCGGCTGAAACCATATATGGATTAATAGTACTTTCTACACTCTTCCCCACTGTGAACTTTTACGGTGAAGACTGAATGGAGAAGGGAAAATATATTTGTTTTTTGCCACCTGCACATCTCCTACTTGTCCTCCAGCCAAAATATGATGTCTGGGTAGTCATTCCTCCAAACCAGCTTTAGGTTTCTATGAAAAACAAAGGATTGCACTGGGCAGGAGGGAGAGAACTGAACGTGGAGAAGATTCTCACAAACACATGCCTGGATGTGTTTTCTTAAATATATAACTTCACAACCTTTCAGTTTTGCTATATATTATCTTAACAGACTGACTTTATGCCTGCTCTCAAAGATGATTTAAGAGATGATCAATCACAACAGTTAAACAATCACAGCATAAATAATTTCAATATAATTGATCAGAGACTTGAAGAGAATCTAAGTTAATATTTTATCACATGGTGCGTTTAATATAATCATAAAAAATAGTTGTCTAAACTACAAAATATAAATTGATCAATTTTAAAGACATAACTATATAATTTCTTTTTCTTTTAATCACACACAGTGGTAGTTTTTGAATGTGCTTAAAGTTTAGAATCAGCTCTTTTTTCCTCTGGAAAACATAAGTTTTGAGCAAAAGCACATAAATGGAAATTCGTTCAAATTAAATTATAATAAAAGATTTATATCCAAAACTCAATCTATATTCTGTGTAACAATTCACAATAGGAATGTTTCACTCATCTAGTCACAATTTCTGCTAATACAAGTTTTAAAAATTATTTTCTAATAAGCATATCAGATAAAGTTATTTGAAAAAGTACTACACATATGGGAAAAAAATTAAGACAAATTCATACTATACTGTCAACATATTTTACTCCTACCACCTACAAGCAAATTATCTTTTTGGCTTTTACAGCTATGAAAATAATCCTTAAATTTTCAAAATCCCCACAGAAACTAAATTTCTGATTGAAATGCTAAATAATTCCTTTCTTTGCATTTCAATTTTGTTCTAGAGATTAATCACGTTTCATCTTCCATGCCCCACAAAATCAGAATTTATGAATGGATTACTTTCATCGATTTTAACCAAATTTTACCAAATCTATTAAAGTGAAAAATGTTATCCCATTAAACTTTTAATATCAGACCATATTTCAACTCCACCTTAATTAATGTTATATACCATTCTACACTGAATTAGCATTTGAAAAAAATTAACTCAAATATTTAAAATGTACACATTTAACTTGCATAAATCACAACAGTGAATTCACAAAAAAATGAACACATTTATCAACATGGGTGGAAAAATCTAAAAGTTGCCAGCACACTCGACGCCTCCAGTGCCTCTCCCAAATGCCTATCCACCTTTTACCCCAAAGGTAAACATTATTTTGACTTCCAGCTCATTTGTTTTTACATCGGTAGCCTTTACATATCTTAGACATGCTTTTCTCAGGTCAAATTATTTAATTATTATTTCCCAAAACTTTCCTCAATTTTTACTAAAACTTAGGACTAAGGTCACTAAATGTTAATTCAAACAGTTCCTCTTTAAAGAGAGGAAGAAAATTGAAGTGTCACCATAAACTCCGTCAACTAAACATAAGTAAAGGAAGTGATAGCAACAAGATTATCAGGGCTTTCTTCAGGTATTCAATTTCTTTGACACTGCAGATTACAAAAAGAAGCAAAGGAACAGAGCTGCTCTATTTTTGACTTTTAAGTCAGACACATTCTTTCCATCTTGGGGAGCTCACTATACCCTTGCTTCCTTAAGTACCTGCTATACTTTACCTGCCATTAAAGTCAGGAGCTTCAGCCACTCTCACAATCCCCTTCGAAGGCTGAAATCACTAACATCTGACCTTACCAAAGTTGGGCCTGGAGCAAATAACACCTGGTGTTGTTGCACAAATGTGTTGACTTTTGAATATTTGTTTTTATTGCATACATTCCAGGTTTATTGAATCTCGTTAAATTGTTAGGAGAGGGCAAAGGAGGCTAGTACTACAGTAAGGATTTCTGGTGGAGCTAATTTACAGAATACAGAGGAATGGTCAGAGACCTTTATGCAATTATGGAAGCACAAAAAGCATTCTGCGGCAACTGCATACAAGTTTATTCATTGATATTGGAAAGCAAAACAACACAGCAAATAAAATCTAAAGCTAAAATGCAGTTTTTTATGCACTACAATGCAATAACCCAAACAGGTTAACTTCTGTCTTCTTACCTTCATATTCACTGCCACCTGTGACTGATTATCTCAGTTTATCATAATAAACACATGCCCTTCTCTCATCATTAGCACAAAACTAGCAAGGGCCAAAACTCAAGACAGCATCCAGAACTGTTTAATGCTGTGCAAAATGCCTTCAAAAAATCTAGTGAGTTACAAATCATTTTGGACCTACCGGGTTAATTGTTTTAGGGTTTAGTTTATCACTTGGTCGAGGATGAAGTTTTCTTGCAGACTCCAGAGAACTGGTTGACAATGAGGATTTGCTTCGTTGAACTTCATTCCTGTGTTTTATCTGTGTGCCTGATGATGTCCTTTGATCATAGTTACCTGGACAAAACAACATCAATAAGAAGCAGGTAAAAGCAATAAAGTTCACCCTGCCTCCATCTGTAACCCAGAATAGTGTCATTAACAAACTTCGCCTCTTCACTTAAAATGCAAAGCTATACCTGTTACTCTGTTTTTCAACTGTGTACCACCAGAGCACTCTGATTTCTGCATTGTTTCCCTTTCACTCCTGCAGTTAAAAAGAAGTTGACTTCAAAATTTGTTTGGAGGGGTATTTGTTATCAATATAAAGACAAAAAACATAACAGAATACAATACAGTAAAAGATACATTTAAAAAGTTATATGGAGCAAAATACCAGAAAGACTAAACATGAAATTAGGTCAAACTTCAATAGTATCAAAAACAGCAAAATAATCATCTCCAAGAAAATGATGCACAAAAGTAAACTTTTCTTCCATTCATATTGTCAAAATATACTGTTAGAAACTCACTTGCAATCCTCTGGCCACATTAGAAAACAGACTAGATTTCTGAAAATCGAGCTTCTACAGTTTATGAGTAGACAGGACAATTTTTATATTCAATATATTAATGTAATTTGCAGCAACAAACACACATACAGTAAGGCAAACACACCTACATCCCCTTTCAAAATCCTGTATTAGAGTTTCTTGCCAAACAATTGCTTTTTCACTTATTAAAAATGTTTATCCTTTACCTTAAGGACAAATTACAGTTGGCTCTCCATATATGCGGGTTCCACATCTACAGATTCACCCAATCACGGACACGGAGAACAGACTGGGGGACTTCAGCATGGGTGGTTATTTGGGTATCTGAAAAAGGCTGGGGGGAGGGAGGGAGTTGTGGAACCAATCCTCTACCGACACCAAGGAAAAACTGAAGTGTGGTCAATTTTTTAAAATACTATTCACCTGGAAGCATGCCACTGGCAAACCTGGAGCATGAGTTGTTTGTGAAAGAAAATGCAATAAATCTTATCCTCAGTAACTCTTTTAAGTGGTTTTTCATTAAATAACGTGGAGGATGGTGTAAAAGGGCAGTGATGGGGAGAAGCGAAGCAGTAAGAACTATTTGTGTTATAAATATTATCAATGTTATCGCTCATTCTTTTACAAAATAAGATATTCTAATTATAGATATTAGAATCCATAAATCTACTTAACCTAGAACACTTCAACTATGACACAATATTAGAAAGCAAACAAATCACCCTATGAAGTCCACACATTCCCCTTAAAGCTTCCTTGGCTTCTATAGGTCACCTATCTACAAGGGAGTGGGGGAATCCGTGTCAATAGTAGGAAAGTGTACTTTCTATCATTGTTTGGACAGCTAATATAGCCTATTATCTTTCCCTGTATGTACTTTATTTCTCCCCCACTGTTTTGGATCATGAACTAAATTGCTCGTTAAATTCTCAGTCAGCAGAGGCCACGTTTTTTCCAGCTTTCAAATCCAGGTCTAGAAAGTTCCAAAAGTGTAGTAACAGCCCCACTAAAGAAACCCTGTTCCATTTGTAAAGCTCTGTAAAATTCTAAAAGGCAGATCCAGAGCCTGATAGTCATTATCCCAATCCCTTTTTTTTTTAAATCATAAAGTAAATCCAAAGGGCCAGTATTAGGGGGTCGTAGAATCTGCTTTCCATCTTCCCAGTCACCCCTCCTACATTCACTTCTAATACTTAAAGCCGAGTCCAGGGCCAGGATGCTATCAAAGTTAGCAAAAGAGAAAGACACAGAAAAACAAAAAATAAAGAAAAAAGCGAGATTTTTTTTTTAAAGGGACGGAGGAAGAAGGAGTTTACCAGTTTCAATTAAGGTTAACGAAGGCTACTCTTGACTGACTCCCCCAGAAAAGGAGGGGCACACTCCAAGCGCCCAGGTTCTCAAGCATCCTTAGCAAAGGGGTCCGGGGGCCCTAGAAACAGATCAGGAAGCAAGCCTGTTTGGCCGAGAGCGCAGACGGGACACAAGTACCCGCAGTTCATGGCTCTGGGGACCCGTTCCTACCGCGCCTCTCTCCCGCCACGATCCACACACCACCTGCCCCTCGCCAGTGGAGCTTATGCTTGGCGCTCGGCCTCCCAACAGCCGCGGCTCCCGCCACCAGCCGCCGGGTCTCTGGGAAATGAGGGTCCACGAGACCCGCCCCAGAATATGGTCGCGCCAGGAAATGACGTCAGACGCACGCTGCGTCCTCTAAACCAATAGTAAGAGGTCGTGGAGGCGCCCCGGAAGAGGGTTGCCCAGGCAACCGGGCGCTAGGCGTTCAGAGGGCAGCTGTCTTTGGCGACAAAGGGGCACCTGGTGGAGATGTTTTTCAAATAAGAGGTGCAGAGAGCAGAGGGAAGATAACGGGTTCCCAGTCGCCTGCGCCCTAACATCTCTCCAGTCCGTGAGCTTAACTCTTAGGCTTTTCTCGCACACGTAATCCTCATTGTTCCTCAACTCTCTTGCCTTAGATCCCTGGAAAGCTGAAGACTGTGAACTCCTCCCGCCAAGTCTTCAGGTGTGAGAGCCAAAGCCATCTGCATGCCCAGCTGTGGGATTTCCTTGTAGTTTCCTGTCCTATCTAGCTAACTTATAAGCCTAGCTGTGGAAATTCGTTTCCAGTCGTATTTTACTAGTCTTATATGACATTTCATTCTTCACAGTATATCCGCATTTTAATAGCAAAAAGCACGATTTGTGCACCACATTATTTTTAATAGTAAAAATATTTAGTAGTAAAAAGCACGATTTTATGCTACACATCATAACAAAACTGATGCTGCAGGAAAATGCATATCCCCTTGCACTGCATTCCACTAGCAACAATTTGGGTTGCCATAGTTAAGTCCAAGTCCTTTGAACCTGCCCACTGCACTCTTCTTTAGCATCCTCTACTGTTGCTAACCCAAAGCCTTAAGATTGTGCTTATGTAACTCTAAACTGGTATTGTCTGAGCACTCTAGGCTCTGTAATCCTGTGCTCCTGTAGCTCCATCCTTGCCACTTGACTACCACCCCAGAAGCATCTTCATTATGGACTGTGAGTTTCTTCCGGATAAGTACTTTATCTTTCCCCTCTTTATTTCTCTGGCTTCAAGCATAATGTAGCGGGTATTCAGGAAATTCCCTGTGAATGAATATAGTGAATGAATAAATTCTGTCTATATCTAATTTCTCTAATGTTCTGTGAACCTTGCCTACAAATCTATCTTAATTTTAAAATTCATTATAATGTATTTACCTATCTTTCTTACTAGACTGAAATTGTCTTCGTTGCTTTTCTATCCCCAATGCGTAGCACAATGCATGCTTAACTAATGTTTTCAAAAAGAAAAAGGAAATTTTAAAAAGTCTTACATCTTGTATCTTTGGCTACTTTTACTTAATAATCTCTCCTCTCCAGCCTTCTCAAGACCTATTATATTTTCCTTACCCCAGCATCTTCAGTGTCAGACTCAGTAACTCCCAGTTCATGACCTTTTAACCTCTCCTCCTTGGACTATAAGAATAATTTGTGTTCAGTATCACAGAGGAATGACATGTATATATGTTCTAGAGTTAAGCTGTCTGAAACTCACCTCCACCCCTTATCAGCTATGAGTCCTTGTGCATGACAACCCCTACAAGCCTCAATTCCCTCCTCATCATTGGGTTCTTGTGAGACTTAAATTTATTTGAGCACAGTTAAATACCTGACACAAAGGAAGTACTCAATAAGTATTAGCTAGTGCAATTATTCAGGTGAAAACAAATTAAGACTGACATGGAGGACATCATTTCTGGCAAAAGTCTCATGCTATGTGTTGGTATATGAACCATGGACAATGATATGGATTTTTCAGATCTTTATAATAACCACAATTAGTGTAAGCTCCTCCTAATCATAATTAAAACAGCCTCTTCTAAACTTTCTGTCATCATTTTGGAAAATGAACAGAAAACATGCTCCTTGGCATTGCAACTTTATCAGGATATCATGCAATAAGTGGAGGGTGCTTTCTTGAATACACTAGTTTGAGAAGCCTGTGAGCCATCCAGGGGAGCTAACTAGCATGCAGTTGGATACGCTCGTCTAAAGGGCAGGAAAGAGACCTGGGAATAGCTATGGATTTTAGAGCCATCAGCACATGTTGACACTGGGCTGGGCCATAGGAGTAATGCCTTCTGGGAAAAGCTCACAGTGTGTGAGAAATAGATCACTGATTGTAGACTTTCATCTTCTATTAAAGTTTTAAGGTTTAATTTTTTATTTAAGAAAGAATGGGATGAGGGAAAGAAGGTACCTGTTTGTCTAGCAATATGGTAAATGATTCTGAAAAGACAAAATATGCAATATATTTTCCGTTTGCTCTCTTACAGGTACACTCTTACCTTTGTCCTGTTATTTGCTCTGGGATGCTGATCGATATGAACTATATCAACAAGGCTCCAATGCCCTCTGGTTTCTGTTTGAGTTAGGTTACTGTAGAACACTAATAGGAGATTAGAGAATTAGAGAAGAGTGAAGTCAGAGTATTCATTCTCCTGCTCCAACCCTTAGTGGCTTCCCTAAAGTTGGTCATACCCGTAAGTGAAGGTTACATCTTTCTGCTATGGTCTGATTGTTAGTGTTCCTTCAGAATTCATAGGTTGAAATTCTAACTCCCAAGGTGATGGTATTTGGAGACAGGGCTTTTGGTTGGTGATGAAGTCACAGGGTTGGAGCACTCATGAATGGAATTAGTCCCCTAATAATAGAAGGCTGAGAGAGAAGCCTCACTCCTTCCACTATGTGAGGACGTAGTGAGACAATTCCACCTTTGAACCAGAAAGTAGGCCCTTACCAGACACTGAATCTGTTGGCACTTTGATGTGGACTTCCCAGCCTCCAGAACTGGGAGAAATAAATTTCTGCTGTTTATAAGCCACCCAATCTATGATATTTCACTATAGCAGCCCAAATAGACTAAGAAAGTGTCTAAATGGCAAACTTCAGTTTTAGGCACAAAATCTCAGAGGCTCCTATCTCTAGATTACTGTACTGTCTTGTGGTTCCATGTACCTTTATAAATAAAATTTATTCAAATTGTCCTATTTTTAATTTGTTACTCCATATTATATAACATTATGAATTAGGTAATAAATCTAACCAAAGTAAACCACTCAAGACACTTTTTTTTTCTTATTGTCCTGGTTCTCATTGTCTTGTGAAAAAATTATTTATTCATTATTTTATACTTATTTACATTTAAGTCACCAAACACTTTTAAGAAAATATTAGCAGTATGAATGGGTTTGTCTTAATTTTTATGAAGGAAATCTCTTCCTTTTTGTACAAATTACAGAGTAATCATTCCCAATGATTATTCATTCCCAAGTCCCATCATCAAGAAATGAGATACAAGAAATTTGTACAATTTCCAGTACACATTGTCAGGAAATGTTAGACACCATCATTATAAAGTCATTGAGTGTCCACTTATACATGGAACAAATTAAGCAAAGATAATAGCTCCTCAGGTGAAAGCAAATGAAATCAAAGTGAGTGAGCATATAGGGTAGCATTGTCCAATAGAAAAATGATGCAAGTCACATATAAAATTTTAAATTGTCTAGTAGGCACATTTTTTTAAAGGTGAAAAGAATCATGTGAAAGTAATTTTAGTAGTATATTTTTATTTAACCCAATATGTCCAAAATATCACCTCAACTTGCAATAAACACTATTAATGTGATATTTTACATTCTTGTTATTTGTGCTAAGTCTTCTAAAGCTGGTGTGTATTTTACATGTATAGCACATTTCAATTCATACTAGCCACATTTCAAATATTCAATAACCACAGAGATTGCGGTGAGCCAAGATGGTGCCACTACATTCCAGCCTGGCGACAGAGTGAGACTCTGTCTCAAAAACAAACAAAAAAAGAGTTTATTTTTAAAAACCAAAGGAATCACTCAAAATATTCTCTTCATTGATATGCGGTTTATGCATAGAGTTGGTGCATTAAAAATATAGTATATGGAACTTTAAATATTTCTTTTAATTAAAAAAAGTCATCAAATTTCCTAAAATTTCATTCTATTTCAGATTTTGATATTTGAGTAATTAGTGAGTGACCAAATAACATAATAGATAAATTCATGTAGAGTTTTTTTGAGACTAAGAAATCTATAAAGACAACTTGCTCTTGTTTTTAAAGAATATAATTCTTTCTAGTCCAAAAACCAACACAAACCATCTGGGCATACGAAGATCAATTAAATCATGTTCTTGTCCATAAGAAGTTAATGAGAAATTAATCTTTTACAAATACTTATAATTCAATGAGACTAGCACTTTAATAGAAGCATACATAAAATACACTGATAACCTACTTGTCTTAGTTCATTTTCTGCTGTGATAACAGAATACCATAGATTGGGTAATTTATAAAGAAAAATATATTTGGATCATTGGTCTGGAGGCCTGGAAGTCCAAGATTGAGGGACTACATTGGATAAGGACCCTCTTGCTCCATCATAATGTGGTGGAAGAGCAAGTGAGCATGAGAGACAGAGAAAATTAGACTATGTTCATGGTTTGGTCAGGAACCCACTCCTGCAATAATTACATTAATTCATTCATAAGGGCAGAGCCCTTATAGCCTAATAACCTCTAAAAGGTCCCACTTCTTAATGCCATCAATTACATTTCAAGGTAAGTTTTTCAGAGAACATTCAAACTAGAGCACCAGTTAAAGGAGCAACTATTTCTATTTTAAGAGTCACAAGAATAACAGTCATGGAAAGCTAAAAAAATGTTTTGTTTGAACTAGGCCATAAAGAATAAGTTAGAGTTTTCAGGTAAAGAAAAGTCAGAAGAGTTTGGTTGGAGAACTAAAGATAGCCATCTAATTTTGACCTGCTGAAACACCACCAAAACTACAGTAAATGTTTTTTTTTTTTTTTTTTTTAAATGCATAACCCCACACTGATAGGGAGAGCAGAGGTAGAGACAACAGCAACAACACAATTTAGTTATCAGAACCTTGACAACTTCCTTAGCAGATCTCAGGATGCCAATCCTCAAACTTCAGTGAAGAAATCTAAGAAAAAGCTCATTTTACACCCCTGAAACTTGAAGGGCTAGTAACTTGACGTTCTTATTGGCAAACAGGTGCAGCTCACATGAGAAGGACTAAGGTGAAAACACTTAGAAAAGTTAGAAATCTAGATCCTTCAACTCCCTTTCTGAACCACTTCTGACTGACTTCTCTCCTACTCAGTAAGAAATCTGTAAGTGTATTCTCTATTGAGGGTAAAATAGAGGATTTCTGACATTAGGCACAGGTGACGGTGTGACTACTCTACTGAAAATAGAATAATTAGAGACCATATGCCTCCCAAAAGTTAGCGCTGAAATCCTTAGTTCTCTCATCCAACTCGTGTTCAGATAATGGCAGCAAGTCCAATATTCTCCAGAGAGGAGAATAAACAATTCTTCACTCTGTAAACTGATCATCTCAAGGAGAAAGACATTTAAAAAATATCCAATAGATGGCATGACAGTGAAACTCCAAGTCAACAAGCCTTTTCCATACTTTTAGAGCTTCCAAATATTTTTCTCACTTTCCTTGATTATGAACAGACCCAAAGACTCTACTCAGTTTATTTTTTCTTAAGAGACTTCATCTAATTGTGAACAATATTGTACTATCTTTACTTTCCTAGGCTTATGCTATGTTTAAACATATATAATGGGGTAAACTTGAAACAGCAATGAAACGTGAACCATAAGGCAAGGAAATTATAATAGAACAAACATAATAGCAAAAAAATATATAATTGTAATAAAATTGTAATACTCTATGCTACGGAAGCAAATTACCCCAATTAGTTCCTAGGATTGCCATAACAAAATACAACACACTGTATGACTAAAACAACAAAATGCTATTTATTTCCTCACAGCTCTGGGGGCTAGAATTCTGAAATCAGGATGTTGGCAGGGTTGGATTCTTTTGAGGGTAGTGAAGAAAGAATCTGTTCCAGGCTATCTTATTGGCTTAAGGATGATTTACTTGATGTTCACACAGTATTCTTACTATGTGTGTGCCTGTGTCCAAATTTCCCCTTTTTATAAGGATAGCAGTCATATTGGATTAGAGGTCCATCCTACTCCAGTTTTATCTCATCCTATTACCTCTGCATTAACCCTGTTTCCAAAAAAGATCAGATTCTGACATACTGGAGATTAGGTTTTAAACATGAATTTTTGGGTGGGCACAGTATGACCCATAACAATCCCCAAGTCACAGTGGCTTAAGAAAATAAAAGTTTTTCACTTACATATTGTGTCGTGCAAGTCAGATAGCCACCTTTCATTCTGTAACTCGATGTGTGGGGAAAAGAAGTGGCCTCACCAAGGATGGACAGCAGGTCAACAGCAGAATGAAGGGGACACACCAGCTCTACCACCTCGGCCCAGGAGAGACACAAATCACTTCTGCCTCCCAGACATTGACCAGAGCTAGTCACATGCCCCAATCTAACTGTAAGAGGTGTCAGAGTGGATATTTGGTGAGCTGAATGGGCCAGAATTGGAGACACAATTAATTCCCAGACAACCTAGTCAGATTTTTACTTGATTAATTTGAACTAAGAGATATAGATTCTATAATTTGAATCTAAGAGATATAGATTCATTATGTTCTTACTGTGTGCAGTAAGAACATAATGAGTATCAGTTTATGTGACCTCCTGTCAACAGGGCTTTGTGCCAAGTGCATGCTGTTAGGGCAGAGAAAGCGATCCTACAGAACAAGGAAGAGCATGGAGAAGAATAAAACAGTAGAGGAAAAACAAGAAAAGTAGATGACTATGGAGCTTATGTGAGGCTAATTCTATGATAATCATCTGAGTCTTTGAAATAAACATTTTCATTTAAGCAATAGGCAAGTATATCCAGTTGCCTATAAATGTTCTCCTTTTCTTCCTTACTAACAGAAACCCAATTTGTTCAGGGCAGTGACATAGATATAAAACATAATGCAATATATAAGGACATATTAAAAATAAAAATAAAAAATATGCTTCCCATTGTCCTCAGTGTGACACAGGTCTGGCCACATGATCACAAATGAGTATATGCTGCTGATTTATGCAAAAGTGCTTTTTTTGATGCAAGTGCCATATTTTCTTGTGGCTTCATTCTTTATCCTTTTTAGAATGCAAGAGTAAACGTGGACAAAAAATATGGAAGCCATATGCTAATGATGAGAGAACAAAAAGGCAAGAGGAACCCAGGGCACTTGGACTTCAAGTAGCTGTCAAATCACTTCTAAACTTCATTTCTCTTCTTGACTTCTTGTTATTTGAAAGAAATAAGTTGACTAAATTTCAGTGATTTATTTTCCAGTAAGTTCAACCTAACTCAATCCCTAGGTTCAATTCTAGAGAAGAGAATCTTCTATAAAAGCAAGCTTGAAATGTATATTTTTCTTTTTTTAATTAATTATAAGAAAACGCAAACACATAACGTAAAATTTACTAACTGAGATCCATTTTGAAGTATACAGTCCAGTAGTGCTAAGTATTTTCACATTGTTGTGCAACAAAACTTTTTCATGTGTTGTTATTTGAGGATGGGATCTTAGGAGATGATAAAGTTGAGATTAGGTTATGAGGGTGAGGCTCCCATGGTGGGATTAGTGCTTTCATACAAAAAGAGATAATAGAATTTGTGTGTGTGTGCTCTCTTGTTCTCTCTCTCTCTCTCTCTCTTTCTCTCTCTCTCTCTGTAAGCCAGGAAGAGATCCCCTTACAAAGATCTGGTCATGCTAGCACCCTGATCTTAGACTTCCAGCCTCCAGAACTGTGAGAATATGATTTCTGGTGTGTAAGCCACTCAGTCAATGCTATTTTGGTATGGCAGCCTGAGCTGACTAAGACAGGCAATAAAGGAAATAACTTTCATGTCCATCAGTGGGAGAATAATTGGATAATTATTGAGCATTATTCATCTATTAAAAAGAATGAATAAGAGATGAATGCATTGATTTCACTGGTGTCCATGATCCTTTTTAAGAGAGAAAAAAAGGAAGTTGTAAATTGATGCATATGGATTGGACTTCTATTTGTAAATACTAAAACTAAACTAAAATATATGTATATTTTTATATATAAACATACATAGACATATCTATTTACCTATCTATCCATGTGTCTGCCTCTATCCATCCCCATTTGTCTACCTATGAATCCATCTAATCTATCTAATGCTACCTATTAATCTAGAGAAATGCTTAAAATGGCGCTTTCTTCTGAAGAGTGTAATTAATAGCAGGAAAAAGATTAATTTTATTCTGTATATATCTCTGCATTGTTTTACTTCTTAAGCAAATATGAAGTTTTGTAATTCATATAGAAAAATTTTAGTTTTTTATGGTGGGGATTTTAAAATACTTTACTATGTAGCTTAAGAATTAAAACATTCAAGAGAAGGTTGATCAGAGATATTTTCCATCTGAGTATTTCTTATCCTATCACATATAGTAAAAAGGAATTCTCTTATAACTGGAGTATGCTATTATAAGTCCTAATTATAGAAAGCCTGTAAATATTTAGAAATTTGTAAAGTTAATTGTATGGTTTCTCAAAGCTAGTTATTATAAAGAGAAAAAGAAAACATATTATCCAAATAAATTGCTTGATATGTTCTAAAACACGGTGTATTAAAAATAATATTTATCTTCCATATTTCATCTTTTAGAGTTGAAAGATACACTCAGGGGCCAAATAGCAAAGATCTCTTATTTTAAAGTTTAGACAAATGAAGCCCAGAAAGTATCTACAACTTGCCCACAGTCTACAATGAATTTGTAAGAAAAATGAAGACAGCAGTTGAAAACCTAGTGATTAGAAAACTATATGGAAAACTCTAAGGAAATCATGTTTCATCTACTTGGTACATACAGTAAACCACCCTAGAACTTAGTGGCTTAAAACAATAGCAATTGATTACTTTTCATGATCCATGGGTCAGGAATTTGGGCTGAGCTTGCTATGTGGTTTCTTTCCACATAGTGCTGGCCAGGGATTTTCACTTGGCTGGGTCTAGTTCAAAGCTTGTTGCCTTGGTGCCCTTCCATGCTTCACATGATGGGTATGGGTTTCCTTACAGCATGGTGATCTGAGGGTAGTCCAACCTCCTTCCAAGAAGGAATGTTCCAAGAGGATCAGCACCAATGTCTTAAAGCTCACACAAGCTCTTCTTTTGCCATGTTTACTAATGCCACACTGGTCAGAGCAAGTCATGGGGCAGACATATGACTGTCAAACCACAGTCTATAAAAAAGAAGGCATAAATGGGTATAATTTTATGTTAACCTTTAAGCAACAAGGAATCCTAATTTAAGGGAACAAATGTGACTACACTGGATTTTTTTAGTATAGGAATTGGCAAACATTGGCACTAAGTCCAGCAGGCTAAAATGTCACTGTGGTCTATTGGCTGGCACAAGGGCTTATGAAGGTCAGGTGGTCAATGGAGTTTTAGCTCAGATCTATCCCACAGTGGCTCCAGTCAGTCCCTGAACCCAGGCTGTGATTATTTCCCCATTTCTGGGATGCATAATTTAAATAGACATCCTCAGAAACTGGCAGAATTTTCACATTCATTCCTTGGCCTGTGAAGCGAGAGCTACAGCGGCAGAAAAAGCCAAGGGAAACCACTAGAACAGCCTTTACCTAGGAAAATAATTGGCCAAAAACAACATCACATGCCTAGAGGGATATCCGTGATGAATGCCACCAACAAGCACTGAAATTATATAGAAGTGGTAACTGCTATCACATTTCCATTCAACTCACCTACTTGACCAGTGTGGAAAATTGCCAAAACTAGGAGAAACACAGTGGATTTTCATAAAGCTAAACCAGTTGGTGACTTCAGTCACAGCTACTGTACCATATGTGGTTTCATTGCCTGGAGAAATTAACACAGCCCCTGGAACCTCATATGCGACTATTGATCTAGCAAATGCTTTTACGCTCACTATGCATTAGTAAAGTCTCAGTGAAGCAGTTTGCTTTCATCTGACAAAGCCGACAATACACCTTTACTGTCCCACTTCAGGGGTATATGGGCTCTCCTGCCATACATCGTAATTTAACTGATGGAAACTTAGCCTTTTCCTTCCATAACAAATTACACTGGTTATTTTCACTAATGATATGATGATGATTGGACTGAATGAGCAAGAAGTAGCAACTACTCTTTATTTATTGGGAAGACATTTACATGTGAGAATGTGTAAAATAAATCTGACCAAAATTCAAGTACCTCCACCTCAGTACAATTTCTAGGGAATCCAGTGGTGTGTGGCATGTCGAGATAGTCCTTCTAAGGCAAAGGACACATTGTCGCATCTCACCTCTCTTACAACCACAAAAAGAGATACGACACCTAGTGGGCCTCTTGGATGTTGGAGGCAACAAATTTGACTCTTGGGTGCATTATTGTAGCCCATTTACAGAGAGACCCTAAAAGCTACCAGTTTTGAGTGAGGCCCAGAGCAAGAGAAGGCTCTGCAACAGCTCCAGGCTGCTATCCAAGCTGCTGTGCCGCTGGGGTCATATAATCCAGTACATCTAATGGTGTTTGACGTGTCAGTGGTAAATACAGGTGCTGTTTAGAACCTCTGACATAAATCAATCATTTTATTCAGGTGAATGATAAGCACTCTTTGAAACTTTTCACAAATTCTCCCAAATCTTTCATTTTTCACTCTGTACATTTCAGCTGGTATGATGGTTGATTTTATGTGTCAACTCAACTGGGCCATGATGCCTAGATACTCATTAATCATTATTCTGGATGTTTCTGTGAGGGTGTTTTGCTGTGGGATTTACATTTAAATTAGTAGACTTTGAGTAAAGCAGATTGCCCTCCATAATGTGAGTAGTCTTCACCCAGTCAGTTGAAGACCTGACTAGAACAAAAGAATGACCTTCCCTGAAGCAAGATGGAATTCTAAAACTGACAGCCTTCAAACTTGAACTGTAGCATTAGCTCTTCTGGATCTCTGCTCTGCAAGTTTTGGACATGGCAGCCTCCATAAATACATGAGCCAATTCCTCAAATATCTTTCTCATTCACACACACACCCTATTGATTCTGTTTCTTTAGAGATTAATCCTATTGATTCTGTTTCTTTAGAGATTAATACACTTGATTTCTCCATATTTTGAGTAAATTCTAGTTGTCTGGTAGGACAGCCTTGAATAGCAATATCAAAACTCTGTAAAAAGGTTAATCTGTGTTCCCAACCTCTACATTTCAATGCTAGAATCTCTGAAGTACTTGTTTGCTGCTGAGAGGCATTGGCTGACTTTGGTTCGGCTCTCACGTTGGTTTAAAGAAAGAGATCAGTGTTGGGAATAAGATCGCTCCGAAGAACAGAATGAAGGGAAATAAATGAGTTGGCTCCATCAGTGGTTGCTATAATTTTCCGTTTAAGGTCTAAGCTAGGAGAAAACCTTCCTGATTAGCTGTTTTCCCTGGGAAGATAACCCAATACATGTCATTTCATTTTTTGCTCCACATGAACTATCTTACTTATCTTATTGTTGAGATATGAGTAGTGGAGTTAAAATAAACTTAATTTTAATGTATTTATTATTTGTTCAGATTTTTATTCAAAAATTTAAAAGAATTATATGTACCAATATTTATTTCTCTACGTTGGAAAAAAAAAGATTCAAAAACTTTGGTCGAATTTTAAGGTTTAGCCACTAGATGGCAGTGTACAACTATCTTTCAGTTTGCTAACCTGCATTCAACTCCAGCTAATGTTTTCTATTGTCAGCTGGCAAATTGAAGAGAGGCAATATATAAAGGATATTTACTGGAGATGTTGAACAAGATAGAGATTTTATTAATGGAGTGTTAAGCAGATTTTGTAATTCAACTGCTAGCAAAATTATTTTATTTATTGTTACATATTTGTACGATTAAAAGGAGAAAATAAGATCAGCATTGAAATGTACAAAAACATGGTCAGGCTAAATGCAATCAGCATTGACTGGAAACGCTTATCTTGACCAAATGCTAAGTTCAGGAGAATAACTATAGCCTAATACATCTGCTGAGCTGCTTTGAAACATTGTTTTTGATCACATGTAAGAAATCCTTTGCATTTTCATGACACCTGCACCCAAGAACACTACCACTAGGGCTTGTAACTGTTAAGAGAGATCCTTTCCACTGCAGTCTTTTACCTTAAACTGAAGAAAAAGGGATCCCTCGAAGAAAATGTGCTTGGAGACTTAGGATTTAAACTTTATCACTGGTTGTCTCTTTGTATTATATTTAACATTAGATTTTCCCAACTTATATAGAACATTCAGTGTGTGGTCTACGATGGTCTTTTGGGGATGGAGTGACTGCAAGGTAGACCTCTGGTTAGGAGTCATGTGATCTCTGGGCAATATTATGTTGCTATTTTAAAAAAATATATTTGCAGAGGCAGAAGTCTGAGCTTAAAATTCTTAGGATCTTTAATAAGTGGAGAAGATCTGGAGAATAACAATAATGAAGCAATCCAAAGAACAATGGAAGCATTTCTCCCTAAAAAACCTAGAAGAGGAAGTATGAAAAAACCAGTAATGTTGACCAAAGTATACACAGGTCTTAAAAACATTTTTTTTTTTTTGAGATGAAGTCTCACTCTGTCACCCAGGCTGGAGTGAAATGGTGTGGTGTCAGCTCACTGCAACCTCTGCCTCCCAGGTTCGAGAGATCTGCCTCAGCCTCCCAAGTAGCTGGGACTACAGGCTTATGCCTCCACATCCAGCTAATTTTGTATTTTTAGTAGAGACTGGGTTTCACCATGTTGGCCAGGCTGATCTCAAACTCCTGACTTCGTGATCTGCCCGTCTTGGCCTCCTAAAGTGTTGGTATTACAGGCATGAGCCACCATACCTGGCCCTTAAAAACATTTTTAAGCAACATGGGAAGAAATTATTAATGTTTAGTAGAGTGCCACTTCAAAAGGAAAGAGGCAAAATACTTGGCTAACAGCATGTGACTTGTAGGAGCATCAGTGTTCTTGGAGATTGGTTAAGGAAGATCACCATTCACAGCCAAAGTGAGTGTCATAGTCCTAGCCACAGCAGCCTCCACCCTCTTCACCTTCTACAGGAGTAGATAGGAGTAGAAGGCAGGAATCCATACTCAGACTATCTAAAGAGCCAAACCTTCAAAGTGTGTTGAGAGACTAAAATCCCCCAGCCTATACACTCATCTTATTCTTATTTATGAATAAGCATCCCTTAGCCTTCTTTTCCTGCAGTGTGTTGCACTCATGTCCCTCCATGACATAACAAGGAGGAAAATAAATGCACACATATTGGATGCTATTTTCCCGATACCAAGTCTCTCTCCAGGTAGTAATTACGAAGCAGTTTTATAGAACATTTAGCAATAGCACACTGGGAGTCTGAAAGAGTTAATTTCACTCTTTATACAATTACTACCAAAGGATTGCTTCTGGGAGGAAATCTATTTAATTCTGTTCATAAAAGACCTAAAGCTGGGGACTAAAGTGGGACAGGAGTAGGTGTGCCTCGCTAATATCTTTAAAAACAGACAAGAATGGGATTCAAAGGACCTCAATAAATTTAAAAGCAGACCTTTCAAAAATAGTGATATATGCCAGATGGCACACACAGAAATCGATATTCTGAGTCCTTTAGGGACCAGGTTTAATTCTTTTGGGTCTCATGCAGCATCTGATGCAGAGCTCTGCACTTAGTGGGCACCTAGTTAATATTTATTAAAATTAGATTGAATGTGGAACAAGCACACCCTCCCCCACACACGCCCATACGCTGGTAATCAGAAGTACCCAAGCTGAAAAAGTCACTAATGCTACAAGCATTAAATCAAAGGTATCATTTCACTCATTCTCTTCATACACGTTTTGTGAGAAGATAAATAACATCCAGCCTGTGCCTTAAAGGAGTTCACAGCTGGGGGATGATTCTTCTAAGCACTTCCTTGCACAGAGCAAAATGACCCAGGAGTTCTCCAAAGCAGGGTGGGGTTGGCTTGAAGGACCTCCTGTGTATAGAGCAGCCTCCCTGCACCGGTCATGAAGCTCTGTTTCTCAGCCTCAACCCTCCCTTTCACACTCTATTTCCTAACGCTGGCACTGGGTCTCCGTAGACGGCATTTCTCCTGTGCTGCTGGCTCCCTAATAAACTCTGCCAGTAGGGATGCTCGAAGCAGACTGGAAGGCAGGCGAGCTGCTGAGCGGGTTTGCTTCTTTTCTGTTGGCTTGCTGGTCCTGTTGGTGTCAGGACGGCTCAGCAGGTGGTTACGGTGAAGGGATTCGTTCTAAACCTTCCGAAGCAGCCTTAGCTTCTTCCTCAGACATACCATCCCCAGTTTGTCAGCCACCCAGCTGCTCCTGGACTTTTAATCTCAGTTCCATAGCCACAAAGAACGGTAGACAGGGCCATCTCCACCTCTTCAGTGGTCTGGATCCCAGCGCCACTAGCATCTTTACTCAGTTTCTAGGTCCTAAAAACTTTATTCTGTTCCCTTTGTACCCCCAGCCCTGGGAGGGAGTAGCAGCAACCTTCTGGAGCTACTATCTCTGTATCTTCTTTTCACTTTTGTAGCCTTTGTGTTCCTCCTATACCTTGTTTACCCATTTCCTCTACGACATTCTACTCTTAAAATTGAGGGGTGTTTTCCTAACCAGACCCTGAAGAACACCGTCCCTCATCCCTTTCTCTTTCTCTTGCACTACTTCTTATCTTAGCATCTGTGAACACCAAGTCCATTAGATATCTTCTTATTCATAGTTCCCCACACTCCATTTGAATATAAGCTCAATGAGAGCATAAAATTTGTGTTTTCTTTCCTGCTGAATACCCAGACCTCAGAACAGTCTCTTCTATTTACTATGTCTTCAATACGTATCTGTCAAAAGAATAAATGAATGAGTGTAGAATGAATAAATGAATGGTTATTTCTACTGGCTATCGCTATTTCTACTGCTTTATCCTTCCACTCTCTGCAGTCCGATCCTATGTCTATTCTTGGCACTCTGTTATGCTCTCTAAACTAAATTCAGCTTCAATAGCTACCTTCTAGGCTAGTTGGCACAGGATAAGACTATTGAAATTGGATACTTTAGATTAGTGGCTCTCCACTGTTCTCTTGGGGGTTATTGGGCAATGTCTGGAGACCACTTCATAGTCATGACTAGGAGGCAAAGGTTCTTCTGGCATCTAATGCATAGAAGCCAGGAATGCTGCAAAACCTCCAACCATGTGTGGAACAGCCCCCCATGACCAAGAATCATCTGGTCCAAAATGTCAACAGTGCCGCTATCACTGTTAAGAAACCCTGATTTAGGTGTTAGTTGTTTAGAAACAAGAGATTCCTCAGATGATACTTTCAGGCATCTTTTGGTCCTGTTCATTTATTTCTCTGGCTGTATAAGGCCAAGTATCCTTGATGAAGAAAGATACAACTCATTTTGTCATGGCCAAGGACCCAGATGTTTTTTAACAGAATGATATTTAAAATGCTGAGAACAGAATATCCAGAGGACTGGCTAAATATTTGGCTCTCTGGCTGGACTTTTGTAGAGTTATATAGACAGAGCCTGTGATTAAAAGGCAGAGAGCGATATGACAGCCAGAGGGCCAGGGGAGGGGTGAGGGCAGGCAGTAGGTTGTGTATGATGTTGCATAAGAAATGTTTAAAAGAACAGAGTGTCTTCTTTCTATTGATCCAAATCCCCTAATAATAATTATAAGAACCAGCTGTTTTTCTCCCAAATAATCCAGAGAATAGCCATTAACTGGAGACAAAGAGTTTAAAAATGACATAAATCACTTGGGGATTTACATTTTGAAGGTCATTGTGGATGAGCCAGTTGGTCTCCTCCTGGACTTCAATTATCAAAATATATTTTCTAAAAAAAAAAATTGACCTGCTTGGGTAATTGCTATGCTGATGAACTCCAACCCTAAGCTTCCTCCTCTACTCCCACATTTCCTTGAACAAGTTCATTGTATCATCTTAGCTACCAAAATATCCACAAAGTATATTTTTCTTCTCAGTTTATGGCTGCAATCCCATCTAATACATCAAGTAGAATACAAAGTACTATGCAACTGTTATAAATTTTTCCGGCACAATTCCCAGAGTCATTACTTAGTGTCATCTTCTTTCCAAACTCTACTTACTAACTTTTTAGTAAATACATTTGAGCCTTCACCCATATTCATCATCTTTAAATTATAACTCCTCTAATCAAATAATTGAAGATGATCATTAAAAGAACATTTAGTTGGTTTCACATAGTTGCCGCTAAAATTGCAGTTGTTTAAAGACATTAAAGATAGTATGTCCCAGAGGGTACCTGTGAAGTTTGCCAAATAACACGGAGATGTCCAGCTAAATTTACATACCAGATAAACCACATGTTTTTCAGCAAAAGTATATCTCATGCAATATATGGGAAAGCTTTGTGCTTGAAAAATTGTGGTTCATCTGAAATTCAAGTTTAACTGAATGTCCTATATTTTTATTTGCTAAATCTGAAAAACCTAGTGCTTATCTGCCAAGGTTTATATATTTGCAAACTCTTTTAATACAGAATTTCTTTTAAATAATATTGGCAAGAATATTTTCTTTGTGATTCATGAACTCTTTTCCTGTCATGAAGAGATACTCACAAAATAATTTGAATCTCTAGGAATATCCACCCCACTGAAAATAATGCAGCCGTGTACTCTGGTTTCAAATTATCAACCCATAATACCCTGAAAACAAGTTCCGTGATCTTGACCATTTGCAAAGCGCATAGTTGCTATTTCCATTAGACTCTAGTGCAAGTAAAACTCAGTTCCCCTCTCTCCACTTAATCACAGGTCCCAGAGGAAAACCCATGACTCCCCTTTTGGTTGATGATCAGTGGACATGGCATGTGAAGAAAATAACTCCTTAGCCATGTCACATGTGGTCATGGAGCCAGACTTGGCTCAGCTGATCTGATTACCTGGGTTTTCTCCTGATTAATTCTGAACGACACAGAAAAATCAATCATGAGGACAGCCAAAATAATCATCTAGTCAGATGATTCAGTTATATAAACTTGACCTTAACCTCCTCCTCTCAACCTATGTTCATTTCAAAGAGAGTTTAACAGATATGTAGGGGAAAGAAATAATAGCAGTAATGTTTTCCTCAAAATCTACTGTCTTACATCCAGTGATTTTAAGTGATTCCATTAAATGCAATTAACTAGCTTTAGGAATTCTTTTGTTTTGCTTCTTTTCTTTATACTAAAGAACATACACTGTAAAATCTTAATCATATAAAACATCTACTCTGAATTGAATACCAAACACTAAGTAATTCAGCCCCAACCTCACAACTGGGAACACTTAGGCACATTTTTTTCCTAACATTATACTGGTATTTGTGTTCGTGAAAAATATATACTATTAAAAAATAAAGATGTTTGCCTTTCTGTATTTCAGGACACTATGACAGAAGTTGCTTCACTCCTGTGTAAAAATGACTTTTTTCTTTAATATAAATGCAAATGCCTTCTTACTTAAAATTCCAAAGATAAAATTCTTAAATACGACCTATTCATTAACTCATGACACAGTGATTAAAAGACTGCTGTAATAGACATTGTTTTTAGACACAAGACTGTAGACACTAAAATGAGGGCAGAAAAGGAGGAAGCGAAGTTTTACATACAGTGAGCAATAAATGTGTCAATAACACAGTAAAGAAGCTTAAAAGTAGAAGATTTGAATAACATTATCTAAGATGTCAAAGAATTCTCCTGGGAGGTACTACATGTACATTACTACAGGGTGTGATTTTTTTTTTTTTTTTTTTTTTTTTTTTTTTTGAGGCAGAGTCTCCCTCTGTCTCCCAAGCTGGAGTGCAGTAGTGCAATCTTGGCTCACTGCAACCTCCACTTCCCAGGTTCAAGCAATTCTGCCATAGCCTTCCGAGTAGCTGGGACTACAGGTGCACGCCACTGTGTCTGTCTACTTTTTGTATTTTTAAGAGAGACAGGGTTTCACCACGTTGGCTAGGCTGATCTTAAACTCCTGACCTCAGGTGATCCGCCTGCCTCAGCTTCCCAAAATGCTGAGATTGCAGGTGTGAGCCATCATGCCCGTCCCATGGTGTAAGTTTTGAAGGACAAATATGAGTTTGTCACCTGAACCAAAAGAACAAGAACATTCCCAACACACACTTAAAAAAACAAACAACTCCCCTCCCCCAAACAGCACACGTTATGACTGTATGAATAAAATGATGTATTTGGAAGCCCCAGACATTTTAGGGGGTTTGAACCCCAGCATAAAGCAGATTGGGAATGAGGCTAGGGAAGTGGGAAAGACATTGCTGCTTCCTTTTGAAGTACTGATGGATCAACTAAGAAAATCTGAGAGCAGGGGCTGAGCTGTCAAAGTGAGCAGATTGGCTCAAGAGCTCAAGGAATAGTAGTCGTGAACTGTTGAGCAAGTGAAGGGAGAATGAGGAGTCCCTACAGAGGGGACTAAGAAGCCAGGGCACTGAAGGGGAATTGGTGACTTTGAAAGTGGGAGGGAGTTGGCCTTGGGATATTTGGACACAAATCATTTGTTCAGCCAACATTTATTAAGGAACTGCTCTATGGCAGCTCTGGGCTCGCTGTGGTTTGAGTGTGGTTTCTCCAAAATGCAGGCATTGCTAGTGTGATAGTACTAAGCAAGGGGGCTTTCAAGGGGTAATCAGACCGTGAGGGCTCCTCCCTTGTGAATGGGATTAAGTCCCTTATAGAGGAAGCTTCACACAGTTCAATCACTTGCTCTTCTGCCATGTGAACACACAACATTCCTCCCCTGCAGAGGAGCCGCCCTCATGAGACAATGAACCTGCCAGTGTCTTGATCTTAAACTTCTCAGCCTCCAGAACGGTCAAAAGTGAATTTCTGTTCTTTATACATTACCCAGTCATTGACATTTAGTTATAGCAGCACAAAGATACACGCATTGTTCAAAATGAAAGATAATTAAAATTGTATGCTTCCTTTTATTAGTTTCCTATTTCTACTTTAACAAATTATCACAAACTTAGTGGCTTAAAACAACACACATTCATTATCTACTGATCTAGTAGTGTGAAATGTTTCTCACTGGGCTGCAATCAAGGCGTCAGCAGGGCTGCATTCCTTTCTGGAGGATCTCAGGAAAAATCCGTTTTCTCACCTTTTGTAGCTGCTAGAGGCTGCTCACTTTCCTTGGCTTGTGGCTGTCTTGTCATCAGCAAAGCCAGTTATGGTCAGTAGAAACTTTCTCATCTCACATCCCTCCACAGGGAAAGTCCTGCCTCTCTCCCACTTTGAAGGATTCCTGTGATTATACTGGGCCCACCTGGATAATCCAGGCTCATCTTTTCATCTCAAGGACAGCTGATCAACAAACTTAATTCCACCTGAAACCTTAATTTCCCCTTGCCAGGTAGCACATTCCACAGGTTTCAAGGATTAGGATGTGGACGTATTTGAGAAGGAGGCATTATTCGGCCCACCATACTTGTTTTAGAAATGTATGTTGTAGTACCCAAAGACCGTGGTAGAGTGCACCACCCACAGAAGCCACGTGACGCAACAGCATTGCAGAAAGGAAAATCTTTGTTCCATCAACTGGCTTGTGGCATGAGACAGAGTTGGAGACAATTCAAGGTAAAATGAGGTGAAATCTGACCAGTGCTACTTTGCAAATTTCTTGGAATAAAGAAGGAGGCTTTTTGCTTGATCTAGCTTATATCCTGTTAGAAACAAAATAGCCAGGCAGAACTACAGGAGAAAATGTATCAATAAATAGAATAAGACTAAAAGACCAGGAAAGTTTGATCTTTTCCAGGTGGGATAAACAGTTAACTCTCAGTGGACAATGTTTTCCTGTTCCTAGGCTGACTAGCGGTGGTGGCTAAGCTGTTTATCTTTAAGAAAACATACCTATATCTTTTTACTTGACAGCTACAATATAATCTGTCTGGGGGTTGTTCATCATTTAAGAAAGGGTGAAAAAAGTCCTCTCCCAGAAAGTGTTCAAATCCGTGAGCTGAAATGATGATAACATCATGAGAGGCATCATAATTTATCTGTAGCATGTAAATCACGGGGGGCCCCCTCTGAGGATGCTTGCTAAAATGATGAATGGCTCTGTGTGCTGTGAGAGCAACCCCGAGGAATTCACCAGCCAGACTTTGAAAGGAGCACTGCCTCCCTATCTCTTCCGGATGGGAAGAAGCAATGACTTAACAGGTTTGAAGATTCAGTTTTTTTAACCACTTGTTAAAACATTTAGTTTGACTTTATCCACAAAGGCACAGTTGAACAATGACCCTAAGAAACCCATCAAGATCCAACCTGGTCTGGGTGATGCTGGCCTGCCAGACATTTTTTTTTTCCCCACTGGATGTATTCGGCTATGTCTCAACTTGTTCTTTGCCAGTAAAACTCGTCCTAGAGCCAAACATTCCTGCATTTTCTAACACAAGAGGTCTCTCATGTGTCTACATACCCTTGCAGCCACCTGCATAATATAGAAGCGAAAATGGTAGAGAAAAGGAAATGTCATTCTGTTGAAGTTGTCTGTATAGTGCCCTGTGGAGGTGTGGATGATCGAATTCTTTTTAGTTTTAGCAATTGTTATGGGCTGAATGTGTCCAACCCTCCAAATTCATATGTTGAAGCTCTACCCGCCAATATGAAGGCATTTGGAGGTGGAGACTTTGGGAGGTAATTAGGTTTAGATTGGATCATGAGTGTGACTCTCATGATGGGATTAGTGCCCTTGAGATAATAAAAAATACAGAGATATCTCCCCCCGCCCCTTGTCTCCCTCTCTCCTTCTTTTCTCTCTCATTCCCACTGTCCCTCTCTTCTCGTCCTCTCTCCCTGTCTCCTTCTCTCTCTCCTCTTTCTCGTCTCCTGCCTCTCTCCTTTTCTCCCTATCTCTCCATATGCCCAAGCATTGAAAAAGCCATGTGAGCTCTCAGTGAGCAGGTAGCTATCTACAAACCGGGAATCTGGCCTCCACCAGGAACCAAATCTGCTGGCATTTTGATCTTGGACTTTGAGCCTTCAAAACTGTCAGTAATAAATATCTGTTGTTAATCCATCCAGTCTACGGTACTTTTTATAGCATCCTGAGCTGACTAAGAAGGTAATTTAAGAGTAAGATATATCTTATTAAATTACATTTTGCCTGTGGCATCCATTGTAGAGCTTCCAACATAGAGATGACTCAGTGTGATATTATTAAAAACAATGATAGCGGAGATGATAAGAAACGTGAGTGGAGTGCTTACTCTGTCAGGTACAGTGTTAAGCACATCGTATATATTATTTCATTTAATTCTCACAGAAGCCACATGTATTAGGTATTATCTATCCATATTATAGGTAAGGAAGTTAAAGTGTGGAGAGTTTGGTTGACCTGTCCAAAGTCTCCCAGCTAGGAAGTGGCAGAGCTGTGTTATAACTCCTGGTGCATCTAACTACAGGGTGAGACTCTTAATCTGCATGATCCTAACTGCATTAGTTTACCAAGGTTTCCATAACCAATTATCACACACACAGCGGACTCAAAACAAGAGAAAGTCATTTTGTCACAGCTTTGGAGGCTAGAATCAAGGTGTCAGCAGGACCGTGCTCCATCTGGAGGCTCTGGGGAAGAATGCTTCCTGTGTCTTCCTGAGTCCTGGGGGCTCCTGGCATCCCTTGGCACTCCTGGGCTTGTAGACGCATTGTTCAAATCTCTTCCTCCATCTTCGCATGGCCTTCTGACCTGTGTCTCTTTATGTATCCTCTCTGCTTCTTCTCCCCCCACAACACCATTCATTGGATTTAGAGCCCACCATAGTCCATTATGACCTCATCTTAACTACTTAAGTTTGCAAAGCCCCTATTTCCAAAGGTCACTTTCCAAGATTCAGATAGCCATGGGTTTGGTGGAGGGCACACTATTTGGCCCACTACATTTGTGTGGGCTGAATTCCACTCATCTTCTTCCACTTCTACTATATTTGTGTCTCCTTAAAATTTATATGTTGAAATCTTAACCCCCAATGTGATGCTAATAGGAGGTGGGGCTCTTGGAAAACAATTAAGACTTGGAAGTAGAGCCCTCATGAATGAGATTAATGATCTTATTTAAAAGGGCTAGAAAATTTCTCACCCCTTCTACCATGCAGACTCAGCAAGGAGGTACAATCTATGAGCCAGAGGGCAGGCCCTCATCAGACATGAAGTCTCCCTTGATCTTGGACTTGCCAGCTTCTAGAATAATCAGGATAAATTTCTGTTATTTACAAGCTACCCAGTTTATGGCATTTTGTTATAGCAGCCCAAACAGACTAAGATAAGCCCCTTATCTGAGCATCCTTCTTTCCTGGCAGAATTATTTCTTGCTGGGCTGGGCATGGTGGCTCACACCTGTAATCCCAGCAGTTTGGGAAGTTGACGCAGGTGGATCACTTGAGGTCAGGAGTTCCAGACCAGCCTGGCCAACAGAGAAAAAACCCATCTCTACTAAAACTACAAAAATTAGCTGAGTGCAGTGGCACATACCTGTAATCCCAGTTAGTCGAAGGCTGAGGCAGGAGAATCACTTAAATCCAGGAGGTGGAAGTTGTAGTGAGCCAAAATGGCACCACTGCACTCCAGCCTGGGTGACAGACTCCATCTCAAAAGGAAAAAAAAATTATTTATTGCTGGACTTCCTTTGCAATTTACTATTACCCCTGTTAAAAATGTTGCTTCTGCTGATCCATACACACAGCAGCATTACACCTGACCCTATCATGAAATGTTTTATTTCTTGTCCATATCATTTTCTTGGTATGGAATCAAAAGTTGCTTCTAATATCTTATGTTTGTGATATTTTATGACTATGGAACCCTTGCATTACTGTTTAGGATTTGAAGTTTCCACCCCTGGCTTGTTTGCTACTCTGGATCTGGATCTGTTGAACTTTACTCTTTGGTGTCCACTCTGTTCTTAGCGTGGGATTCAACAGAGCCAACTGAGTTCTTGTGCAGTGACTGTTCATTGGATGGCTACACAGAGAAATGAGTTGAGGGTATGTGTGACACCTTGTCAATAGTATACCATCTTCAAGTTGCCTTTATATCAATGAAAAGGAATGTGCCATGGGCATTGGGTTTAGTACAACATGTAAAAGGTACTGCAAAGCTCTGCATACCCTTCCTTGGCAGGTTCTAAGACTATAAAAGAGAAGACACTATATTAGTCTGGGTTCTCTAGAGGGACAGAACTAATAGCAGATATATATATATATATATATATATATATATATATATATATATACACATACATAGGAGTTTATTAACTCACATGATCGCAAGGTTATACCATATGCTATCTGCAAGCTGAGGAGCAAGTAGAGCCAGTCTGAATCCCCAAAATGAAGAACTTGGAGTCCAGTGTTCAAGGGCAGGAAGCATCCAGCACAGGAGAAAGATGTAGGCTGGGAGGCTAGGCCAGTTTAGTCTTTTCACGTTTTTTCTGCCTGCTTTATATTCTAGCCACACTGGCAGCTGATTAGATGGTGCCCACCAGATTAAGGGTGGGTTTGCCTTTCCTAGCCCACTGAGTCAAATGTTAATCTCCTTTAGCAACATCCTCACATTACTCAGGATCATTACTTTGCATCCTTCAACCCAAAGAAGTTGACACTCAGTATGAACCATCACAGATACAGACTGTCATGGTGGAATTCCCAGTTCAAATGTTCTAGCTTAGGTACCAGAGGAACAAGAGCTAAGTGAGAAGGAAGGGGGTCCTAGAAGCTGTGTCATAACCTTATTCATCTATATATATATATATATTTTTTTTTTTTTAATTTAATTTTTAAAAAAATTTTACTTTAAGTTCTGGGGTACATCTGCAGATCTTGCAGGATTGTTACACAGGTATACACATGCCTTGGTAGTTTGCTGCCTCCATCCCCCTATCACCTACATTAGGTATTTCTCCTAATATTATCCCTCCCCAATCTCCCCACCCCGTCTATCCCTCCCCTAGCCCCACAAGCCCCAACAGACTTCAGTGTGTGATGTTCCCCTCCCTGTGTCCATGTGTTCTCATTGTTCAACACCCACTTATAGTGGTGTTCAGTTTTCTGTTCTTGTGTCAGTTTGCTCAGAATGATGGTTTCCAGATTCATCCATGTCCCTGCACAGGACAAGAACTCATCCTTTTTTATGGCTACATAGTATTCCATGGTGTATATGTGCCTGACTTAAACATAAAAATAGCACTTCCTTAGTTGACCCCCCACCCCTTACTAAGACAGCTGTTGAGAACTTGTAACATTAATCTCTAAGATTCACACAAAAGAACAGGGTCACCTTTATTAAGACAAAACACAGGACTGTAGTTTTTGGCAAAGCAGGACAAGTTTGGTGTGGTTGTTGGAAAAGCAAGGTGAAGCCTTTTGCTTTGAAGACTATCGCTCTTCTCTTACAAGAAACTGCTCTTTGTAGAAAATGCCAGACTCTCCATCAACACAGCTCTTGTCCATGATTTATCTGAGCACAAGTGAAGAAGCTTGGTGCTTCCAACAGAGTGTTCACTAAATTCTCAGGGATATAAAAAGACAATATTGGAGGAAGAAAAGAGAGAAAAGGACAAGAAAAAAGAATAAAAGGGAAAAGTGTGAGGTGCGTATAAGTCTCCAAAATTACAGTGCCCTGGACGATGACAGAGTGGTAGGTGTCAGCACGGGCGGTAGGTGTCAACCTTGCCAGGCTCAGGGACCCACTCTGGTTATCTCCTCACCCACGTCTTGCCCACTTTGGACTGGGGACTTCAGCAGCCATGTTGTCTGGCTTCCCTTCTCCCAGCTCCCTTCTGCTTCCTGCTTTCTTTTTTCTTCTTCTCTGAGTGTTAAGTAACTAGACTGGCATTTCTTCCAACAAGATCAAAAATCCACACTCTCCTTCACTTAGTAACCCAAGCCCTTTCTTTGTGTTCTTAACTCTAGGAATGTCATCTTGAGCTGACTGGCAGGACAGTGGTATCTGACTAGATAATCATGGTAAAGCATGTCCTCATTCAGATATGTCTGTCTTTCAACTTTATTTGTTTCATGTAATTCTCCAGAGTAAAGCTTGTTACTTGGTCCTGGGAACATAAAGCTGAAAAGACAAATTGAAGATCTCAAGGTGTTTACTGTGTAGGATGCAGAGAGTTAGTAACTACAGAAAGGAGTGCAAGGTACTAAGGAGGAGATACACATCAGATATTCAATTGCAAAAAGAGACTTGTCTAAATTATTTGGGTGCTATGGAGTTAAATACGGCTTTTCAAAGGATGTAAATTCTCACTTATGTTTCACACTTTGATCTGACCTTCCCCATAGCAAAAACAATATTATTTCAGCAGGAAATTTATTCGATTACCACCCCAACAGAAAACCACAAACACACACAATTCTTTGATAACTGCACTGTTTGTGTCTTACACCCAGCAAGTTGGATTTGGAAAGGCATTTCTTAAGCACCTGCTTTCCTGGGTCGTTCCTCTGGGAAATCAGACATAGCCTGAGGGTATACATTAGGCTTTCTCAGGGCTCCCAAAGTACCACAGAGTGGGTGGCTTAGCAACAGAAACTTCTTAAAGTTCTAGAGGCTAGGAGTCTAAGATCAAGGTTTCAGCAGGGTCAATTTCTTCTGCGGCTTCTCTCCTTGGCTTGTAGATGGTTGTCTTCTCTCTGCCTTCACAGGGTCTTCCTTCTGTAACAGTTTGTGTCCAGGTTTTCTCTTCTTCTAAGGATGCCAGTTGTAATGAATTAGGACCACTCTAAGGACCTCACTTTAACTTAATTACCTCTGTGAAGCCTTTTCTGTAAATGCGGTCACATTCTGAGGAACTTGGGATTGGAGCTTCAACCCATGAATTTTTGGTAGACACAATTGGGCCCATCTCGGGATAATCGAGGTGTGTACTTCAGAACCAGACCAACACAGGTTCAAATCTAAGCTCAAACTGTGTGATCTGAAGGGATTTTTTGGGTCTCTGGCCTCAGTTATATTTATCAGGAAGTAAGATTAATGAGATTTTGCAAGGGATGTGTTACACTTAGCACTAGCTAGTGTCTGGTAAATTGCAGCTACTTTATAAATGGTAACGGTTGTTCCATTGCTAATGATCAGTGTCACCAACGATAGTTTACGATGCTTATCTGGGCAGCAGATCCCCTCTTACTATTACCTCTTCCTTCTCTGCTACGTTTTCAGTCACAGGAGCTCTTTGATAAACATGTTTGCCCCATAGATTCCTGCCCCTTTTATCAGGATAGTTGGGAACAAAATAAATTTTCTAGCCTCTCTTTTGTCTCCGTTCTAGGCACTGATCCTGGACTTTGACAACATTTTCTTGACTCTTACTGGAAATAAGAAAAAAAAAGAGAAAACTGTGGTCTTTGCCTTCCAGTAATGCAATGGAGTCTTTTTCCTTGGGGTTTGGCAGAAAGAGGCACTGGTGGCAGCATGACAGGGTCATGCCCTCCTGCTCATGGTTGCTGTTCCATTTGAGGGCCCCCCTAAACACAGATGAGGGCCGAGGGGAACCCACAATACCACCTGTCATCAGGAAGCCCTGGGAAACACAAATTGTGTTTTGGAATAAAATAAACAAACACCAGTATTTGAATGCTCTCACGCCCAAGGTCATTTGTGTCACCCACTTGGCCTGCGGAACTCCAGGGAAACATAAAACCAGTGAGCAGCCCTTTGATCTCACACCTTCTTTGGATCATTTTAATCAATTAACCATGAAGTCCCCCCACTTCGCTTATGCAGACCTCTATATAAAATGACTTTGGTCTGGCTGACACTTTACTGCATCTGAGATCAAAGATTGTAGCAAATGCCAAATGCAGCCAGGATAATTCTGAGCCTTTCTTCCCAGCACGCTCCTCCCCCAGCTCTTAGAAGCACTTTTCTTGCAAGGACAGAAAGGGGAGATTTTGAAAGCTGATGGACACAAAAACAAGCTTCGTGAGGAATTAAGGAGCCCATCAGTACAAGAGGTGAGGTGGTGGCTGGCAGAGGAGGCTGGGATGCACTCAGCTAAAACAAAGTGCATTTTAAAAGTTAATAATGCCCAAAGAAGGAAAACATGAAAAATGCTTTCTGAAGTCATTTTAAGAGTGGCCTCCTGGTTAGTTGTGAGATTAATTAGATCTCTGGAAGCAGACACTGAATCCCCTGGACTCCGGATTGCAGCCTAACCTAATCACACACTATTAGTGATATATGGTACCGTCATTCTCAGGAATAAAACTCCTTCCCATGCGTGTGTGCCTTAGTGAGCCAGTGTGGGGGTGGAACTGTGCTTCCCACCATTTTACCACAAAGGGAAAGTTGAGAATGATCATTTGTGGCCACCCTTCTGTGTCTTGGGCCAGTGCTAGGAATTTTATGTATTATCTGAATGTTTGTCATCACAGTAACTTTGGGGATAGCAGGACATATTATCTTCATTTCTCAGAAGATGAGTCCAAATCTTGGAGCAGTTCAAAAGCTCGCTGGTGGTCAGACACTGACCTCCAAACCCCACCTCTTTAATAATACCTACTTGTCATTGCTCACTTGTGTAATCTTTCACCTGTGGGCTTCATCTTGTGAAATATTTGGTACACCTTACCCCCTGAAATAATTTATTTTCTTGATTCCAAATCCAGACATCTATAACTGCTGATCACAGCTCTCAGTCAGCATGAGGTAACCAGTGTCAGGATTGTAAGCTCATAAATTGCCAGTCAAAAAGAAAGAAAGTGCAGACTCATTGCAGGAAAATAAGTTACACCTACCTGAAAGATGGAAAATATTAATAATTGTAATTCTTGATTAAGCACCTTTTATGTACCAGTCACAGCTGTGGGTACCTTGCTCATGTCATCATTAATCTTTCTTCTGGTCCTGTGACACAGCCATTCCTATCCCCATTTTATATATATTATGGATAAAGAGGAAGGGGAAGGACTTTCTCGGTGTTTCTCAGCTAGTAACTGGGATTTAAATTTCGAGTTTCTTTCATGCAATTTCTTAATCTCGATTAATTCCCTTTTTAGAATTCCAGAGTTTGAGAATACAGACTATGAAGGCTTAAATGTAAGAAGTACTGTTACTACTTTGAAGAAAATGTGATACTCTTAAAAGACTCTTCCAACATTTGAACATTTCTGCAAGGTAGAGAGATCTCACTGAGCCATTGCGGTCTGGCCCTTGGCTGGGTGTGAATGCCCAGTGGACTCCCAACCGGTGGGCTTCATGAAGCCAGCACCAAAGCAGTTAGCAGACCATTAAGTTTAATTCTTATTTCACGTGAAAGTATCTCCTAATGCTGGTTCCAATAGGAAGACAAAAAAACAAGGAGTTATTTAGAAGCTTTAAAAAATAAGTGACTCTATATACTGTCAAACTCAGAAAAAGAAAAATTACCAAAGAGCAAAGTACAATAAACTTTCAGTTCAATTTCAAGAAGAATCAAGAAGCTGGAAACATATCTGCAGTCCACATGTGCAGAGCTGAGCCGCAATTGTCATAAGAAGCAAAGCGGAACGTTTGGGGTGAGCTTTGGAAAGGAAGAGAGCCTGGCTCTGTGGCTTGGGGATTGTGGTCCAGAGAGCTGGGTATGGAAAGAGCCCCCTGTATCATGTCATCCCTAACAGCACATGTGGTAGGGACCAGGGTTAGAAGCACTGAGTGAACTAGAAGAAGCAGATGTCTGTGTGGTCAGAGGGCAACTTGGTTGACCAAGAATTCTGAAATTCTAGGAAGGTAGTTTAGCTTTATAATCCAGTAGGAAACTAGTGAAGGGAGGTGGTTCCAATATAGGAACCAAGGCACTGGATGAGGATGCTCTCACTGCTCTGGTTGGGTTTGGAATCTCTCTTTTAAGAAAAGCAGAATCTCAAAGCAAAAGGAAATTCTTCTTCAGCGTAAGTGCAGCACATAAGATATGGGACAGCACTTATAATAATAGCTAGTAGCTATTGAGTGTTTAATAAGTGCTGTTTCTAATCACTGGTTATGGTTGAAGTCATTAGACCCTCAGAGTAACCCTGTGAGGAGAACACTGTAGATGAGGAAACAGAGGCACTAAGATTGGTAAATTGATTTGCCTAAGATCACGTGGTAGATATGTGCTAGAGTTGAGGTTTGACAATCAGACAGTGGACACCAGAGGTAGCTCACTAAGCCACCATATTTCAGTGGCTTCCATTGCATATTAGAGCACTAATGCATTCACGCAGCTGTTGTTCAATCTACATTCTTTACAGTAGGTTAAAGAATTTCATTCCAGGGTGAGGAAGGTCATATAGTATTTCCTTATCATTATATTTAATTTTTACTTCATGTGAATATGCTTCTCAAAAACATAAAAATTAGGATTTGGAGCACAATCCTGAAATAATTACTATGTGATTGCCCTGAATGTATTATACTAATCAAATTTCACTGGACATAGATTTCTGTGGGAGGGAGTTGCCACAGGGATGAATAAACTGGAGTCTCAGACACTGAGACAAGGCAGCTGATTCCTTAAGGTTAGTGCTAAAGATGAAGTGAGTACCCACTTGGGCAGCTACTATGCATCAATCACCCAGATTAGGGCATTACCCACATAAATATCAAGGTCATGCACACCCTCAGGAAAATAGAACTGGGATGGTATCACCATTCAACATGAGTCTATTTTATTTTAATATGGGTACCTTTTCCTCATATCATAGTATCACACAAAGGCAAAAGAAAATTGAAAAATTAAAACTTTGCAGGCTCTGGTCAGAGCTCATGACCTTAGTAGCCTTTTCTTCAATTCTCACTGAAAGTTCAACTGTGACAAAAAAGGAATTTCATATTCATGGGCGATTAACTAAAGCAGTGGTCTCTCAAAGTTAATTTTTTTTTATCGTGGTAAAATATACATAATATAAAATTCAACATTTTAACTATTTTTAAGTACATAATCCAGTGGCATTGAATACATTTACATTATTGTACAGCCATCACTTCCATCTACCTCCAGAACTTGTTCATCTTCCCCAGTGAGACTATGCACTCATTAAATAACTCCCCATTTCTGCCTTCCACCAGCTCCTGGTAACCACTCTTCTATTTTTTGTCTCTATAAATTTGACTCTTCTGGGTACCTTATATAAGAAGAATTATGCAATACTTGTTCTTTTGAGTCTGGCTTATTCATATAGCATAGTTCTTCAAAGTTCTTCCATGTTAAAGCATGTATGAGAAATTCTTTCCTTTTTGAGGCTGATAGTATTCCATTGTATGTTATGTATACATCTCGCTTTTTTATTTATCTGGATATGGACATGGGTTGCGTCCATTTTTTTGGCTATTCCTGTTTTTTGGCATAAGTTAAATAAATATTTTAGTGTATTTGATTATTATGGATATACTTATTTTTAAATAGATTGTTTTCCTAGTATGTCCACTAGGAAAATACAAATATTTGGGAACCAAGCAAAAACACAAAAGTATGAAATAAAACTAAGTATTGCTGAAAGCTGTAGATATTGTCTGCCCTTGCTTCCTGGATTATTTTGCACATATCCTGGGGTATTTGATTCCCTTCTTGGGGAACACAGTCACCAAGGGTGTGTTCCTTGATTCCTGTGGATCTTTGAATGTTATTCTTTGGTCAAGTTAAATAATCAGGGAGCTGCTTATTTGGCCTTCATTTTGTTGACCCTTATAGAATTGAGTTTTTTTCAAATTTGGTATTGGTAGTTTGTCCCTGAAGGAAATTACAAGAAGACATAATTATAGAAAATTTTTTACTCATTTGAGGTTACTTTGGTTGAGAATGTGACTCATTTCCTAAACCATTGTCCCTTTTATAAAATTTCTCTTAAGTTTCAGTGTTAGGAAATTCTGGGTTTCTCTGGACACCTGATATGTTTTCATTTTCTGGATGTGAGCTATGATCACATTGCCCACTTTTGGGGCCATTTGACCTTAAGACAATTGTGCATTAAAATACTCTGATTTTTTCTTGTTAGCCAAATCTCATTTCATTTTACTCTTATTTATCTCATTAGAAAAATCACATTAAGAGAGCTGCTATTCATTAAGCTTATACCATGTACCAGGCATATTTTGGGGGACTTTGCATGTATTATTTATTTCTAACAATTACATTCTAAGACACATACTATTTTCTACAATTTAGTGATGAGAAAAAACAGGTATGTTTGACTCCAAAGCTAATATCTGCTATCCGCTTATTATCATAGATGTCATTTGGTAGCCTACTTCTACCTCAGGTTCAGTTTAGAAACCAAGGCTTATAAATCAATGAATCAAGGAGGAAAAATCTAACAGTCTCCAAATTCTAAACTCTATATAGATAAGCAGTGTCTCAAGAAACAAACAAACAAACAAACAGTCATTTTGAATCCCTCCTCTGACATTCCTAGACCAGCCACCAGGACAATTGCCTAATAAGGCAGAGACTAGCTACCTGTTTCCAAATTCATTTCCTCTATCTCCCAGGAAACAGCTAAATTTCCTTTCAGTTTCCCTTGCGGTCAGGTGTGGCCATGTGACTGAGTTCTAGCCCATTAAGATGTCCCATAAAGCCCTCCCTGGACATGCTCTGTGCTTCTCCTCCCTCCAGGGAGACGCACATTGTCACCAAAGTCTGTAGAGAATGATGGAGCCACAGGGTGGAAGGAGCCTGGGTTTTAACTTCTCAATGGCTGATAAATCCATGTGTTAACGAAAAGGGGTCACAGTCCAGACCCCAGGAGAGAGTTCCTGGATTTCACGCAAGAAAGTATTCAGGGCAAGTTCACTGAGTATGTGAAAACAAGTTTACTAGAGAAGAAACCAAAGAGCAACTACTCTATACAGAGCAACACGGAGGGCTGCTGGTTGGCTATTTTTGTCGTAATCTCTGGATTATACGCTAAACAAGGTTTGGATTATTCATGAATTTTTCCAGAAAGGAGTGGGAATTTCCCTCCCTTAACTGAGAGTTCCTCTCCCTTTAAGACCAAATAGTTCTGAGCATTGCCATGGCATTTGTCAACTGTCATGGCTATTGGTGGGAGTGTCTTTTAGCATTCTAATGCATTATAATTAGAATATAATTAGGAGTGAGGACAACCGCAGGTCACTTTCATTGCCATCTTGGTTTTGGCAGTTTTCAGCTGGCTCCTTTTACCACATCCTGTTTTATCAGTGGGGTCTTTGTGACCTGTACCTTGTGCTGACCTCTTACCTCATCCTGTGCCTAAGAATGCCTAAACCTTCTGAGAATGCACCCCAGCACATTTCAGCCTCCTTATACATTGCCCCTATTCAAGATGAAGTGGCTCTGGTTCTACAGCCGTTGATACATGCTGACGAACACCCTTTTTTTTTGTTTACCTGAGTGAGAAACCGTTCTATTTTGGAAAGATTTGGAGATACAGAGTTTTTCTTTCTTTTTTCTTTATGGTGGCTAGTTTTCTTTTCTATAGATTAGAGAATGAGTATTTATTCCATAGAGTTATTGTGAAGATTAAGTAAGACAATGTATGTAAATATGCTATCTGGGATCTAGTAGGTGTTCCATTAGTCATTGTAATTATTGTGATTATTTTTACATAACTCAAGGATTCTCGTGTTGTACAGCTTTCTGAGTAGCCCTCTGTCTTTCAGAGAATCTAGTCTTCTCCCAGGATTTCTGAGTATCTGTAGGGGAATCTGTATTTGCATTTCCTTATTGGTTGTTCTTCCCACATTTCTTCCTGATTACCGTGGGTCACATCCTTACTTCACTTCCGAATGCTTTAGCCTTCCTTGGTTTGCCTCACCCTACATTTTATTTAGAAAGGCAATGCTAACATAAAGCTGATACTGTGTATCACTAAAGACTTTAGAATAGGGTAAGAGAATAGATCACAGCCCAGAAACTTCCAACTGGTTGTTGGACTTCATTTCTCAGAACATTTCTTAGCCAGGTTCCATCTCACAGGTTATCTTTGGGTCATGTCTGTCTTTAGTACTTGGTCTGCAGTATTATTCAAATCGGTGTCTCTTGCCCTACAGTTTCTTTCCAGGGGCAAGGCCCTTAAATCCATCCTTGTGCCTGATCTCTGGAGAAAAATCTGGAAGTATCTTAACAATCACAAATCTCCAAGAACAGAAAATCCCACCCTAACTAGAAAAACTACTAACTCTGTCTGCCCTCCCAGCCTTTTCACATGATTAAATATTTCACATTCTAGTTTGCAGTATTTGAATTAGGGTTTCCTCATCAAAAGGCAGCGCTACCACAAAGTGAGAAAATAGACCCCCTGACATACATATGCATGATAGGAGAATTTACTGAAGTGATCCCTTCCAAAAAAACAGGAAGAAAAACTTGGCTTCCAAGCTTACAGTAACAAGCAAATATCCTATACTTCTAGAATCTTCCCTTTGTCTTGTGTCTACCTGCCTTCTGTTTTTCTAATTCTCCAGTTATTTTTGCCTCAGAACTTTAACAGAAGCTATCAGCCCAAAGGATCTGTCATTAGGTTGCAAATATGACTCTGTCATTCAACACAAATGCTGTCCCCTTAGAGAAACCATGGCAACACCAGTCTTGCTAAGTAAACACAAATCTCCTCAACTTACCCAGATTTTATGCACCCTGAATACTTTTACCAGCTTGTTTTCTGTAGTATCTACCATTATCTAGAGCAACTCTGTGCAGTGGCACTTTTTGTCATTACGGAAATGTTCTTTATCTGCGCCAATAGGAAAGCTACAAGCCACATATGACTAAGAAGCACTTGAAATGTGCTGGTTTAATATTTTATGGGATCTGTCATTTATCTGTATGAATGAAATCTTAAAAAAATTTGTTCTTGTTTTATTTCAGTAGTTTTTAGGAACAGGTAGATTTTGGTTACATGGATAAGTTCTTTAGCGGTGCTTTCTGAGATTTTGGTGTACCCATCAACCAAGCTGCGTACATTGTACCCAATGTATAGTATTTTATCCCTCAACCCCCTTCCACCCTTCCCTCTGAGTCCTAAAGTGCACTGTATCATTCTTATGCCTTTGTATCCTCACAGCTTATCTCCCACTTGTGCATGAGAATACACGATGTCTGCTTTTTCATTCTTCAGTTACTTCACATAGAATAATGGTCTCTACTCCAACCAGGTTCCAGCAAATGCTATTATTTTGTTTCTTTTTGTGGATGAGTAGTATTCCATGCTATATATATATATATATATATATATATATATATATATATATACCACGTTTTCTTTATACCATCATTGATTGATGGGTATTTTTGTTGGTTCCATATTTTTGCAATTGTGAATTGTGCCACTATAAACCTATATGTGAAAGTGTCCTTTTAGATAATGACTTCTTTGCTTCTAGGTACATAACCAGTAGTGAGATTGCTGGATCAAATGTTAGTTCTACTTTTAGTTCTTTAAGGAATCTCCATGTTTTCCATGGTGGTTGTACTAATTTACATTCCTACCAGCAGTGTAAAAGTGTTCCCTTTTGACATGTCCACATCAAAATCTGTTACTTTTTTTATTTTTAAATTATGGCCTTTTTGCAGGAGTAAGGTGATATCCCATTGTGGTATTAATTTGCATTTCCCTGATAATTAGTGATGTTGAGCAGTTTTTCATATTTTTTTTTTTTTGGTCATTTGTATATCCTCTTTTGAGAACTGTCTATTCATGTCCTTTGCCTAAGTTTTGACAGGATTATTTGATTTTTCTTGCTGATTTGTTTGAATTCCTTGTAGATTCTGGATATTAGACCTTTGCTGAATACATAGTTTGCAAATATTTTCTTCCATTTTATGGGTTGTCTGTTCACTCTACTGATTATTTATGTTGCTGTGCAGAAGCTTTTTAGTTTAATTAGGTCCCATCTATTTATATTGTTTTTGTTGCATTTGATTTTGGGTTCTTGGTAATGAGCTCTTTGTCTAAGCCAAAGTCTAGAAGAGTTCTTCCAATGGTATCTTCTAGAATTTTTAGGGTTTCAAGTCCTAGGTTTAAGACTTTGATCCACATCTAATTGATTTTTGTAGAAGGTAAGAGATGAGGATCCAGTTTCATTTTTCTACGTGTAGCCTGCCGACTACCCCAGCACTGTTTATTGAATAGGGTGTCCTTTCCCCAATTTATGTTTTGGTTTGCTTTGTAAAAGATGAGTTGGCTGTAAGTATCTGGGTTTATTTCTGGGTTCTCTATTCTGTTCCATCAGTATATATGCCTATTTTATACCAGTACCATGCTGTTTTTGGTAACTATATCTTTGTAGTATAGTTGGAAATCAGGTAATGTGATGCTTCCAGATTTATTCTTTTGTTTGCTTTGGCTATGTGGGCCCTTTTTTGGTTCCATATGAATTTTAGGATTGTTTTATCTAGTTCTGCGATGAATGATAACAGTACTGTGATTTAAATTGCATAGAATCTGTAGATTGCTTTTGGCAGTATGGTCATTTTCACAATAATGATTACACCCATCCATAAGCATGAAATATGTTTCCATTTGTTTGTGTCATCAATTATTTCTTTCAGCAGTGTTTTGTAGTTTTCCTTGTAGAGATCTTTCACTTCATCAGTTAGGTATATTTGTAAGTTTTTTTGTTGTTTTTGTGTTTGTGTTTGTTTGTTTTGGCAGCTATTGTAAAAGAGATTCAGTTCTTTATTTGATTCTCAGTTTGGTTGTCATTGGTGTATGGTAGTGCTACTAATCTTTTTTTCCAGTGCTCTACAGGCTCAGAGAAACTTCTCGAGAAATACTAATTTCCATACATTGATTTTTGTATTCTGAAACTTTGCTGAATTCATTTATCAGATCTAGAAGTTTTTGTGGATTAGTTTTTTAGCATATTCCAGGTATATGATCATATAATCAGCAAACAGTGACAGTTTTACTTCCTCTGTACCAATTTGGCTGCCCTTTATTTCTTTCACTTGTTTGATTGCTCTGGCTAGGGCTTCTAGTACTATGCTGAATAGAAATGGTGAAAGTGGGCATCCTTGTCTTGTTCCAGTTCTCAGGGGGAATGCCTTCAACTTTTCCCCTATATTGGTCCATTTTCACACTGCTAAAAAGAACTACTGAGATTGGGTAATTTTAAAGGAAAGAGGTTTAATTGACTCACAGTTCTGCATGGCTGGGGAGTCCTCAGGAAACTTACAGTCATGGCAGAAGGCAGAAGAGAAGCAAAGCACATCTTACATCTACCTGGAAGCAGGAGAAAGAGAGAGTAAAGAAGCAAGTTTCAGTTTTAAACCATCAGATCTCATGAGAACTAACTCACTTTCTCAAGAACAGCATGGGGGAAACTGCCCCCATGATCCAATCACAACTTGAGATGAGCTTTGTGTGAGGACACAGAGTCAAACCATATCATTCCACTCCTGGCCCCTTACAAATCTTGTGACCTTTTCACATCTCAAAACCAATCATGTCTTTCCAACAGTTCCCCAAATTCTTCACTCATTTTAGCATTAATGCAAAAGTCCAAGTCCAAAGTCTCATCTGAGACAATTCAATTCCTTGTTGCCTATAAAATCTAAAACAAGTTAGTTATTTTCAAGATACAACTGGTTTACAGACATTGTGTAAATATTCCCATTACAAAGGAGAGAAATTGGCCAAAATCAAGGGGCCACAGGCCCCATGCAAGTCTCAAACCCAGCAGGACACTCATGAACTCTTAAAGCTCCAAAATAATCTCCCTTGACTCCATGTTTCACATCCAGGGCATGCTGATGCAAGGAATGGGCCCCCAAGGCCTTGGGGAGCTCTGTTTCGATGGCTTTCAGGGTAGAGTCCCCATGGCTGCTTTCACAGGCTGACATTGAGTGTCTGTGGCTTTGCCAGGTGCATGGTGCAAGCTGTCAGTGGATCTGCCATTCTGGGGTTTAGAGTATGATGGCCTGCTTCTCACAGCTCCACTAGGCAGTGCCCTAATGGGGACTCTTTATGAAGGCTCCACTGCACATTTCCCTTCTGCCTTACCCTAGTAGAGGTTCTCCATCAGGGATTCACCACTGCGTCAGAATTTTACCTGGACATCCAGATGTTTTCATGCATCCTCTCAAATCTAGGTGGGGTCTTCTAAACCTCAGCTTTTGTCTACTATGCACCTACAGGCCCAACACCATATGGAAGCTGCCAAGGCTTGGAGCATGCATCCTCTGGAGCAATGACTCAAGCTGTACCTTGGCCCCTTTTAGCCATGGCGGGAGCTGGAGTGGTGGGGACATAGGGCAACAAATGCTGAGGTTGCATAGAGCAGCAGGGCTCTGGGCCCATGAAACCATTTTTTCCTACTAGGTCTCCAGGTCTGTGATGGGAGGGCTGCTGTAAAGATCTCTGATATGCCCTGGGAATATTTTCCCCATTGTTTTGGCTATTAATTTTCAGCTCCTAGTTATTTATGCAACTTTCTGCAGCAGGATTACATTTTCCCCCCAGAAAATGGGTTTTTCTTTTCTATTTCATGGTCAAGCTGCAAATTTTTCAAACTTTTATGCTCTGCTTCCCTTTCAAACATAATTCCCAATTTCAGATCATCTTTTTGTGAATGCATATAACTGTACACTTTCAGAAAAAGCCAGGTCACCTCTTGGATGCTTTGCTGCTTATAAATTTCTTCTGTCAGATACCCTAAGTTATTTTTCTCAAGTTCAGAGTTACACACACAGATCTCTGGGGCAGGGCAAAATGCCACCTGTCTCTTTGCTAAAGCATAGAAAGGATGATCTTTCACCAGTTCCCGATAAGTTCCTTAACTTCATCTGAGACCACTTCAGCCTGAAATTCATTGTCCATATCATTATCAGCATTTTGGTCAAAACCATTCAACAAGTCTTTAGGAAGTTCTAAACTTTTCCACATCTTCCTCTCTTCTTTTGAGCCCTCAAAACTGTTCCAACCTCTGCTTGTTAGCCCACTGCAAAGTTGCTTTCACATTTTCAGGTTATGTTTATAGCAGTGCCCCACTTGTGGTTCCAATTGTCTGTATTATTCACACTGCTATAAATAAATTTTCTGTATATTTTCACACTGCTATAACGAACTACCTGAGACTGGGTAATTTATAAAGAAAAGAGGTTTAATTGACTCACAGTTCCTCACGGCTATGGATGCCTCAGGAAACTTACTATCATGGCAGAAAGTAAACATCTTACATAGCAGCAGGAGAGAAAGAGAATGAAGGAAAAAAATGCCACTTTTAAACCAGCAGATCTACTGAGAACTTACTTGTTATTATGAACAGCATGGGAGAAATCATCTCTGTGATCCAGTCACCTCCCACAATGTCCTTCCTTCAACACATGGAGATTATAGTTCAAGATGAGATTGGGGTAGGGACACAAAGCCAAACCATTTCATCCCCCTTTAGTATAACGTTGGCTGTGGGTTTGTCATAGATGTCTTGTATCACCTTGAGTTATATTCTTCTGTTGCCAATTTTGCTGAGGGTTTTATTTACAAAGGGATGCTGGATTTTGTCACATTTTTTTTCTGTGTCTATTGAGATGATCACATGCTTTGTGTTTCTAATTCTGTTTATGTCATGTATCACATTTATTGACTTGTGAATGACAAATCGTTTCTGCATCCCTAGTATGAAACACAATTCATTATGGTGTATTATCTTTTTAATGTGCTGTTGGATTCAGTTAGCTAGTATTTTGTTGAGAATATTTGTATCTATGTTCATCAGGAATATTGGTCTATAGTTCTCTCTTTTTTTTTTGTTATATTCTTTCCTGGTTTCGGTATTAGAGTGATAGATACTGGCTTTATATAATTATTTAGAGATTTTCCCTTATTCTATTTTTTGGAATACTTTTGGTAATATTGGTACCAATTTTTCTTTGAATGTCTGATAGAATTCAGCTATAATTATATCTCATTCTGCACTTTTTTTGTTGGCAATTTTTATTGCTGTTTCAATCTTGCTACTTGTTATTGGTCTGCTCAGAGTTTCTATTTCTTCCTGACTTAATCTAAGAGGGTTGTAATTTGCAGGAATTTATCCATCTCCTCTAGATTTTTCTAGTTTGTGCACATAGTAGCCTTGAATCATCCCTTGTATTTCTGTGGTGTCAGTTGTAATATCTCCTATTTTCTTTCTAATTGAAGTTTTTTGGATTTTCTCACTTCTTTTCTTGGTTAATTTCACTAACAGTCCATCAATTTTGTTTCTTTTCAAAGAACCAGCTTTCTGTTTCATTTACCTTTCGTATTTCCTTGTTTCAATTTCAATAATTCTACTCTAATCTTTGGTATTTCTTTTCTTCTGTTGGATTTGTTCTTGTTTCTCTTGTTCTTTGTGGTGTGACATTAGATTGTCTATATGTGCTCTTTCAGACTTTTTCATGTAGGCATTTAATGCAATGACCTTTTCTCTTAGGACTGCTTTTGCTCTATCCCAGAGGTTTTGGTAAGTTGTGTATCCATTATTGCTCAGTTCAAAGAATTTTTTAATTTCCATTTTTATTTCATTGTTGACTCAAAGATAATTCAAGAGCAGATTATTCAATTTCCATATATTTGAATAGTTTGAGGGTTCCTTTTAGAGTTAAGTTGTAGTTTTATTCCACTGTGGTCTGAGAGGATATTTGGTATAATTTTGATTTTCATAAATGTATTGAAACTTGTTTCATAACCTATCATATGTTGCAAGCTGGAGAATTTTTCATGCGCTAATTAAAAGAATGTCTACTCATGGGATGCTGAGGCAGGAGAATCGATCAAACCCAGGAGGTGGATGTTGCAGTGAGCTGAGATTGTGCCATTGCACTCCAGCCTGGGCAACAAGAGCAAAACTCCATCTCAAAAAAAAAACAAAAAAACAAACAGTATTCTGCAGTTGTTTGATAGAATATTCTATACGTATCTGTTAAGACTATTTGTTCTATAGTTCAAGCCCATTGTTTCTTTGTCGACTTTGTCTTGATGACCTATCTATTGCTGTTATTGGACTATTGCTGTCCCCCACTATTATTGTGTTGCCATCTGTCTAATTTCTTAGGTCTAGTAGTAATGGCTTTATAAATTTGGGAGCTCAAGTGTTAGGTGCACATATATTTATGATTGTAATATTTTCCTGTTAGTCTAATCCTTTTATCATTATATAATATCCCTCTTTATTTCTTTTTAACTGTTTTCACTTTAAAGTCTGTTTTGTCTGATATAAGAATAGATATACCTGCTTGCTTTTGATTTCCATTTGTGTGGAATATCTTTTTCTCCACCCCTTTACCTTAAGTTTATGTGAGTCTTCAAGTGTTAGGTGAGTCTATTGAAGACAGCAGTTACTTGATTGGTGGAATTTTATTCATTTTGCCATTCTGTATCTTTTAAGTGGACCATTTAGGCCATTTACATTCAATGTTAGTATTGAGATGTGAGATACTATTTTATTAATTATGCTAGTTGTTCCCTTAATACCCTGGTTTTTTTTTTCATTGTGTTATTGATATGGTCTTTCTCTCTGTGTACCCACCTAAATCTCATGCTGATCTCTAATCCCCGTATGTTAAAGGAGGGCCCTGGTGGGAGATAACTGAATCATGAGGGCAGACTTCCACCTTGCTGTTCTCATGATGGTGAGTGAGTTCTAATGAGATCTGGTTGTTTGAAAGTGTGTAGCATTTCCCCCTTTTCTCTCTCTCCTGCTCCTACATGGTAAGATGTGCTTGCTTCCCCTTCATCTTCTGCTATGATTATAAGTTTCCTGAGGCCTCTAGGCCATGCTTTCTGTACAGCCTGTGGAACTATGAGTCAATTAAACTTCTTTCCTTTATAAATTACCCAGTCTCAGGTAGTTCTTTATAGTAAAGTGAGAATGAACAAATACAGAAAATTGGTACAAGAAGTGGGCAGTGCTGTAAAGATGCTTGAAAATTTGGAAGCAACTTTGGAACTGGGTAATGGACAGAGGTTGTAACCGTTTTGAGGGCTCAGAAGAATATAGGAAGTTGAGGAAGAGTTTGGAACTTCATAGAGACTTGTTGAATGGTTTTGACCAATGTGCTTAGTGATACGGAGAATGGATTTCAGGCTTAAGTGATCTCAGAGAGAGATAAGGAAATTATTGGGAACTGGAGCAAAGGTCACTCTTGCTATGCTTTAGCAAAGAGACTCGTGGCATTATGCCCATGCTCTAGGGATCTGTGGAACTTTGAACTTGAGAGAGATGATTTAGGGTATCTGGTAGAAGAAATTTATAAGAAGCGAAATGTTCAAGATGTGACCCAGCTGCCTATGCTAATTTGCATAAGCAAAGAGAACTTATAAAAAGAAGCAAAAGTTGATTGTTTAAAAGTATGTAGCACTTACCCCTTCACTCCCTCTGTTCAAAAAGAAAAACCAATTTTCTATGGAGAGATTCAAGACAGCTGTATACATTTTCATAAGTAAAGAGGAGCCAAAGGTTAATAGCAAAGGCAATGGGGAGAATGTCCCCAGGGCATTTCAGAGGCTTTTGTAACAGTCCCTCCCATAACACGCCCAGATATCTAGGAGAGAGAAATGGTTCTGTGCTTTCTATTTGTTCTAGTCTATTGTTACAAATTTCTAGTGCATTTTGTAGTTCTCTAAGGGTATCTTTTATTGCCAGAAGTTGTGATTGTTTTTTCTTTATGATAGCTCTCTCCCTGGAGAATTTTTTATGCATATCCTGTATTGTTTTTTAAATTTCTTTAAATTGGTTGTCACCTTTCTGTAGCATCTCCCTGAGTAGTTTAAATACCCAGCTTCTGAATTGTTTATCTAGCAATTAAGAGATTTCCTCTTGGTTTGAGTTCACTGCTGGGGAGCTAGTGTAATCTTCTGGTGGTGTTATAGAACCCTATTTTGTCATATTATCAGAATTACTTTTCTGGTTCCTTCTCATTTGGGTATATTATTTCAATGGAAAGGTCTGGAACTCAAGGCTTACTGTTCAGATTTATTGTTCCATGGGGTAATCCCTCAATGTAGTACTCTCCTCACTTCTCATAGGGATGGGGCTTTTTGAGAGCTGGATTTCAGTGATTGTTATTGCTCTTCTGAATCTAGCCACCCATTGGGGATACCCGGTTATGGGCTGGTGCTGGAGAATGTCTACAAAACGTTCTGTGATGCAATTTCTCTTTAGGTCTCCTAGTCAAAGATACCAGCACTGGCTCTGGTGGAGGTGACAGGGGAGTGAAGTAGACTCTGTGAGAGTCCTTGGTTGTAGAATTGCTCTCTCAAATGCTGATTATGCATTGCACACACTCAGAACCTCTGGTTAGCTGGGATGTTGCATGTGGTAGAAATAGTTTTTGTTTTCTCCTTCCTGGGATCAGGATTGTTCCATCCTGAGTTGCTGTAATGGCCTGGGTTGGTTGGCTGCCAACCAGGAGGAGTCACTTTCAAGAGAGCACCAGTTATGGCAGTAGTAGGGGGATCTCAGATTACGCTAAGTTGGCCAAGGTAAGTATTTTGGTTTCCCAGGTGATGGGCAGAGCCATAAATCTCCCAAGAGTTTCTGTCTTTTGTGTTTGGCTACCAGGGTATGTAGAGAAATACCATCAGGTGGGGGCAGGATTAGGTGGGTCTGGGTTCAGACTCTCCCTGAGTGGGGCTTGCTGCAGCCACTGTGGGGTATTGGGGGTGGTTCTCAGACCAACAGGGTTATCTTTCAGAAGGAATTATGGCTGTGTCTGCTGTTTTATATAGCTCACCAGGAAAGTGTGGGATAGCCAGTAGTAGCAGGCCTTGCCCATCTCCCATGCAGTTGGTGAGATCAGTTTCACTCCCACACATCCCTGCTCCATACTCAGACCTTGCCCCAGGCCATGAGCTTCCCCATTGAGAAACCAAGCAAGGCTTTGGGACCTCACCCCTTTCCATCTGTCCACACTGTCAGTGGTAGCTTCTGCACTTGTGTCTGCAGCAGCTACTGTTTGCCACCCTGGATTATGCTAAAGAAAATGTGTGCCCTGTTGGAAACTATAAATGAAATCTTTGTCATGTTTCTTTTATACTTGTATGGGAGACTTGCATTTACCTTTCTTCAAAATTATACTGTAGCAGTAATGAGGGGTTAACAATGATGGGTGAATAAACATGTTCTAAAATTTCTGTGAGACACCAACAGTCTAAGTTGGCACTGAGTTATGGCCTCTGTAGCCACACAGCTTGTGTTTGCATGCTACATAGGAGGGCTATGGGAAATACTGCTTGACTGGATGAACAATGGATGAGTGAGTGAGAGAGTGAGTGAAACAAGGGGATGGTGTAGGTAAGACTTGAAGAATTCTACTTGATATGGTTTGGCTGTGTCCTCACCCATAATCCCCACATGTCGTGGAAGGGACCGATGGGAGGTTATTGAATCATGGGGGCAGTTACCCTCATTCTGTTCTCATGATAGGGAGTGAGTTTTCACAAGATCTGATGGTTTTATAAGGGGCTTTTCCCCCTTTTGCTTGGCACATCTCCTTCCTGCTGCGATGTGAAGAAGGATATATTTGTTTTCCCTTCCACCATGACTATAAGTTTCCTGAGGCCTTCCAAGCTCTGTGGAACTATGAGTCAATTAAACCATTTTTCATTTATAAATTGCCCAGTCCTAGGCAGTTCTTTATAACAACATGAGGGCAAACTAATATACCTTCCTTTTTGGCTTGCTATCAGAGACCTCTGAAACATGGAGTAGGTTCACTGGTTAAAACTGCAGGCCACCCCAGATACAGAATTTCTTCTTCAGCTGCTGTGGGCTGATAGGAGATGCAAAGATGGAACTACAGTTTTGTGGCACCTTGAAAGGGTGGAAGTGGAGAGGACTATGTTCCATCCTAGACTGCCAAAAATTGCTGAAGAGGGATACCTGCAGGGATCTCAGCCCTCTAACAATTGATGAAGACCCTAAGGCACATCATCGGAACACACCAGATATGTTTTATATTCTTTCTTGGAAACACATGTTACCCTTAAATCCAGACCTTTATAACAAATGCTTACAACATACTGAGATCAACAAAGTCAATAATGGAGCCTTGAAGTGAATTCTGAGTATCACATTATCTAATTGAGTTAGCAATGGAATAGACATGAAGTGATCATTATCACTCTTAAATTTCTGTGAACAGATGATTTCTCTACAAATGGTGGCTCTATAAAGGGACATAGAAGAAGAAAATAGTAAGGCTTCTGTATTAATCTGTTCTTACATTGCTGTAAAGAAATACCCAAGACTGGGTAATTTATTTTTAAAAGTTTAATTGGCTCACAGTTTCACAGGCTGTACAGAAAACATAATTCTGGCAACTGTTCGGCTTCTTGGGAGGCCTTAGGAAACTTACAACCATGATGGAAGGCAAACAGTAAGCTAGCACTTCACATGGCTGGTGTAGAAGCAAGAGAGAAGGGGCGGGGAAAGTGTTGTACACTTTTAAGCAACCAGATTTCATGTTAACTCACTCACTGTCAAAAGAACAGCACCAAAAGGACGGTTCTAAACCATTCATGAGGGATTACCTCCATTATGGAGTACTAATAAGTAAGCAGCAACAAAGAAGGGGTCTCAGGTGGGGGAAAACAATTGTTTCAAGAGAGAGCTAATCACAGAAAACTTGCTATTCAGTACCTCACTCCACACACAGCTCCAGCAGCATGACCTCATTCTGCATGTAGGCCCCTCCGGCATGACCCTGTAAAACTTCCCTCCAGCCCCTGCCTCTTTGTAGACAGCCCCTTCTCTGTCATGCTTCTTGTGGCACACTTGCAATGCATCTTCGTACTTTCCCTCTAATAAATCTGCCTTTCTTTACCTATGACTGTCTTGATAGATCTTTCACTACCCCCAATGCCAGCCCCATCCAATAGCACCTGTGACATTTTGGTGGCCCCTATGGGATGTGCTACTCCTTGGGGACCAGAACCTTCCAGAGTAAAGATGTCTGGCCACTGTTATCCAATTGGGTGAGAGTTCAGAGTTTGCTTTCCTTTTCAGTCTTCTGGTGGGCAAACTTTAGTATCCCTCTGGTAATTGAGGGTCACCTGCCAGGGGCACTCCCTGGTGTAGACTGAAGGTCAGAGAGTAAACAGATTTGGCTGCCTTGCTGGAAGGGAAGAAGGCTCCTATTTTTTTCTGATCAAAAATCCCCAAACCCTACATGTAGTATGACTGGTAGTGGAAGCTCACCCAAGGTGAACCTACACATATTTTAGGGAAATCAGACCCCTTCTTTCTCTAAGTTCTCCTGTGATGCCCACTAGCCTTCCTGGTCCAGACATCTTAAGCCAAGTGGTTTCAGCACTTAAGCCAAGTGCTGTCGCATAGGGATGGCAAGTTTTCCCTCAACTCTTTCCCCTTATACCTGGATTGAGCACCAGCATAACTTGTACCTGGCTGGCTCCCCAGCATAATTTGTAACTAGGCTGACCTGGGGCTGCTCATCCAGGATTCATTCAGCATAAGGCCCTGGTGCCCAGAGATCCTTTCCAGTACATAAGATGCCCCTTTGGAAAGTGCATCTCAGAGATCCTCTGAAGATGTGAGTGGAGTCTTTTTTCTTCTGTGGGACACCCCAAGAGAAACTGCAGTTCATGTCCCCAGTGCATGTTTTTTTCCTGGTCCCACCATGAAAAAGCTTATTCATTCTTCAGACTCACCCCTGGGCTGCATTTTAAAGCATTGTGATATATTTAAGCCCTGGACTCCCAAAAAGAAATATCTAATTTTCTTGTGTAAAGCAGCATGGTCCCTGTGCAAAAAACAATCCCCAAATTAGCCTCTTCAGTCTTTTATAACTGAGAGAAGAATAAGAAGGACAGGGCTAAGAAGAAAGAAAAATGCAGGGACAAGAGAGAGGCTCAACTGTTGGCTGCTTTACAACCCCCGATCCCTGCTCTAGGTTGCCGTAAGAACACTCCTCCAGGTACCTGCCATTTGTGTAGAAGGTTAGGACACTGGAAGGCAAACTGCCACAATGGGATAAATGAGAAAAAGCCCCACACAGCTTTCTCCCTCTGCCACAAGCTTGGCCACTGAAAATGGAACTGCCTTGAGGGTCAGAGCCCCCATCAGATTCCCAGCCCCTGATGACCTTGGGCTGAAGGGGCTCTCTGCTCTGGCTGGCTTCCAAATCAGACATCGTCTTCAATAAGGCAAAGTGAAGAGAAATTCTGGAGGTGTCAAGTAAAATTATAAATTTCCCTTTTGGGTTCAAGAGCTGCCTGCTCTATACTAATTTTCTCTGAGCAACTGTCCTTCAAATCCTGTGGAGTAATGGGGGTAAATGGCACAACCTCACTCCAAAAGAAAAAAATCACACCCGTTTATATTACTTAAGGGATCTAATACCATTCTCCTGTCAGTCCTAAGTAATGTCTAAATTCGGGTAGTATCTCCTCATAGCTTAGCTCCCACATATCAGTGAGAACATAAGATGTTTGACTTTCCATTCCTGAGAAACTTTACTTAGAATAATAGTCTCCAATCTCATCCAGGTCACTGCAAATGCCATTAATTCATTCCTTTTTATGGCTGAGTAGTATTTTATCATATAAACATATGGGTATGTCCTTTCCTGATTTTGGTATGAGGGTGATACTGGCTTTGTAGAATGAATTAGGGAGGGCTTCTTCTTTATCTTGTGGAATAGTGTCAAAAGTATTGGTACCAATTCTTCTTTGAATGTCTCATAAAATTCTGCTGTGAATCTTTCAGGTCCTGGACTTCTTGTTGTTGGTAATTTTTAAATTGCCATTTCAATATCTCTGCTTGTTATTGGTCTGCTTGTGGTATCTAACTTCTTGATTTAAGCAAGGAGGGGTGTATTTTTCCAGGAATTTATCCAACTCTTCTAGTTTTTCTAGTTTATGTGTTTAAAGGTGTTCATATTAAGGCTCATTTTTGGCTAACTGTTTTGTTTGAAAAGGCTGAAGAGAGGGCTCCAATCCCTTCTGGATTGTAGGGTTTCTGCTGAGAAATATGCTAATCTGATAGGATTTCCTTTACAGGTTACCTGGTGCTTTGTCTCACAGCTCTTATGATTCTTTACTTCATCTTAACTTTAGATAACCTGATGACAATGTGCCTAGGCAATGATCATTTTGTGATGAATTTCCAAGATGTTCTTTGTGCTTCTTGTATTTGGGTATCTAGATCTCTAGCAAAGCCAGGGAAGTTTTCCTCAATTATTCCCCCAAATATGTTTTCCAAACTTTTATATTTATCTTCTTCCTCAGAAACACTGATTATATAATCCCAGACTTCTTGGAGGCTTTGTTCATATTTTCTTATATATTTTTTTTCTTTGTCTTTGTTGGATTGGATCAATTCAAAATTCTTGTCTTTTATCTCTGAATTTGTTTCTTCTATTTGTTCAATTCTATTGCTGAGACTTTCCAGAACATTTTGCATTTCTATAACTATGTCCAACGTTTCCTGAATTTCTGATTTCTTTTTCTTTATGACATCTATTTCCTTGACTATTTTTCCCTTCACTTCTTCTAATAGCTTAATAACTAACCTCCTGAATTCTTTTTCAGAATCAGGGATTTCTTCTTGGTTTGGATCTATTGCTGGTGAACTAGTATGCTTTTTTAGGGGTGTTAAAGAGCTTTGTTTTGTCATATTACCAGAGTTGGTTTCCTGATTCCTTCTCATTTGGGTAGGCTCTGTCAGAGGGATGGTCTAGGGCTGAAGTCTGTTGCTCAGGTTCTTTTTTTCCCACAAGGTATTCTCTTGATACATACTCTCCCCCTCCTTTTTTTTTTATGAATGCGGCTTCCTGTGAGCTGAAATGCAGATTGTTGTTTTCCTTTTGGGTCTAGCCACCCAGCAAGTCTGTGCAGCTCCAGTTCACTACTGGGGGTTGTCTGCAGAGGGTCCTGTGATTTGAACTGTCTGTGGGTCTCTCAGCTGTGGATACCAGCACCTGTTCTTGTGGAGGTGGCAAGGGAGTGAAATGGACTCTATGAGGGTTCTTAGCTTTGGTAGTTTAATGCTCTATTTTTGTGCTGGTTGGTCTCCTGCCAGGAGGTGGTGCTTTCCAGAGAGCATCAGCTGTGGTAGAATGGAGAGGAACTGGCAGTTGGTGTGTCCCTAGAATTCCCGAGATGATATGCCCTTTGTCTTAGTTTACCAGGGAAGGTAGGGAAGGATCATCAGGTGGGATAGGGCTAGGTGTAGCTGAGCTTGAAAGCTCCTTGAATGGATCTTGCTCCAGCTGTTGTGGGGAGTGGGAGTGAGGTTCCCATGCCAATGGAGTTGTACCTAGAAGGAATATGGCTGCCTCTGCTGAGTCATGCAGGTTGTCAGGGAAGTAGGGGAAAGCCGGCAGTCACAGGCCTCACCCAGTTCCCACATGATCTGAAGAGACTCTCTTACTTCCACCATGGCCCCCACCGACAGTCCTGAATCTGTTTTTAGGCAGTGAGTGAGCAGGGCTGAAGAACTTACCCCAGAGTGGCCACCTCCCAGCTGTGAAATAAAAGTGCTTGGTTCTTCTCCTGCCTGTGAGTCTGCACACAGAATTCATGCCCTCTCCTAAGTTTTGGACAGGACGCTTTTCACCCAGTTAAATTTTTATGAAGTTCAACTGGAGATTTTCTTCTCTCTGTAGTGTTTTTCCTCACTCCTCTGGCTGCCCTCTTAATGGATCCCTGTGGTGCCAGGCAGGAATGGCCTGCTTAGGGACCCAGTGAGCTCCTAGGGTCTTTCCTATTGCTTCATCTACCCCTGTATTTCACTCAGCTATCTAAATTGACTCAGCTCCAGGTAAGGCCAGAAACTTCTCCCGCAAACAGACCTTCAGTTTGTCCAGCGGAGATGTATGTTGAGAGAGGAGGATCTCCCTTTCCCAACTGCCACAATTGGGGCACTTGCAGTATTTGGGATATCTCTTGGGTCCTGTGGTAGCAGTCTGCTTCCTTCAGAGTGTCTGTGGGTCCTCTTGGAATTGCTGGTTTGTTCTTACTGTTGATCTGGAGCTAAAATTCACAATGCAAGCACACTGCTCTGTCTGTTCGAGTTGAAGCTGCAATCTAGTCCTGATGATGAATGATCAGGACTGCCTTGATGAATATAATCTGGTTATTTAAAAAGAGAAATGTTTAGGAAAAGCCAGAAAGTGCAAGCATGTTGTAGATGGTATGTGTAATTCATGAAAAATTTTGTAAAAGGAAATTCATAAAAGGAATGTTGTATGCACTTAAGGTATAATAGTCTCTCTAAAACCGGTTCCCTATGGTGTGTCTAACTAAATTCAAACACTTTTTCATCAGGTTTAACTTCTAGATTATCTAAATGGGCTTCCAACAAGAAATGAATAATCAGACTACAAAAGGTTTCTATTAGCTTTTTTGGTAACTGGCTTAAGAAACAAAATGTTATGTTCTAGAATTCAACACTTTCACCTTCAAATGATACTATAAATGGGTTATCATTCTCTCATTAATGATTCCTGCTACCTTTACAAATCTCCCCTGGATTCAGCTGGACACCAGTTTTGTTTTGACCTGCTCTCCTTTCTGATGAGTTTCTTCCTCCAATAAGATCCAATATTCTAAGTCCCACAGTTTGGGACAATGACTGACAGCATCTCCTGACAGACCACAAACAATAGGTAGCGTCAACTCTACACCCCAGGCTAACAGGAAGTATTTGAAAGATGAGGCCTGCACCCCTAATGCCAAGGATTTGTCATTGTTGTTCTGTTGTGGGGGGAGGGAATGTGGAGTTCTAATAAGTAAGCAACAACAAGGAAGGGGTCCCAGATGGAGGGAGAACAATTTTTCCAAGAGATGGCTAATAACTGACAACCCACTGGCACAACTACATGCTCCACATATGGCCCAGCAGCGCGACCTTGTCTGTACATAGCCCCCTTGAGCATGACCCTGTAAAACTTCCCTCTAGCCCCTGCCTCTTTGTAGTCAGCCCCTTCTTTGCTGTGTTGCTTGTTGCACCCTTGCAACATATCTTTGTAATTACCCTCTAATAAGTCTGCCTTTCTTTACCTACGACTGTCTTGGCAAATTTACTGCCTGTGATGCCAGCCCCAGCCAGTTGCACCACAATACCCATAATCACCTCCCACCCAGCCCCACTGCAACATTGGGGATTAAAATGTGACATGAAATTTAGATGCGGATACATATCCAAAACATTTCAGCTGCCCTCACAAAGTACAAAGTGTAGGGCGTTGGCCAGGGCTTGAAAACTACTGCTTTATATTGACATATGGATGCCTACTCAGATCTTCTACACAGGTCTCCCAAACACTTTGACACTTTCTTGTGTTCTCTTTGCCATGTCCTTCCATTTATCAAACAGTGTTGAAAGTTGACTATGTGTGAAGCACTGAGCTAAATGTTTTTGGATATATAAATATAAGCCAGATATAAAACCTACTTCCACTACATTTATCCTCTAGAAAGGGAGGTGATATTGTACAGTAAGAATAGCATTGGGAAATAACAAGTGATGGAAACCACTGAGAAGTCACATGTTATTCTTGTGTTTCCCTGACATGATTTTAGTTTCTGAGGAAGACTTCTTGGCTAAGAATGGAAAGTAGATGACAAGCATATCTAAACTTCTATGTCACTAATCTAGGAAAGTACTAGAATCTTAAGTGTAATCACAAAATAAAAAAACAATAAACAAAGCCCATTTAAGAGCATTTACTTGGGTTACAGGGATCATTCTAAGCACTTTAGGTGTTTTGATCAATCATCTCATAATTACCTATAAGGTAGCTGACATCTTCATCTTCAGTTTATGGATGAGAAAAACAATACACAAGAAGCTTTATTAACTCAATCAGCCTCATGGCCTCTGCTAGAGTGGGGCTATAATTTGAACCCTTTCTGTGTGGCTTCTAAGCTGCTCCACAATACTATTTGTCACCAATAAACTGATCTCATTACATTTTTTCCCAAATATTTTGACTCCTACTGTTAGTTTTATTCAATGAGTTGTGAAAACAGATTTAAAAAGACTATTCAGGGCCATTATGATAGGTATAGGGACCACTGCAATGGGATCTTGCAATAAGGGAGGGAGATTGTGCTCAACCCCAAATACAGCATGGACATATGGAAATTTATAGCAGGGAGCAGGGTGTAGGCCAGTGGATAGAAAACTACTAAGAAGAAACATCAGGGTAACTGTGATTTTAACTGAACTGACCTAACATGATTCTTGCTGAATACAGGCCACAGTCATAGTGATCAGACATCACCTGCAGGATGGTGGAGAATGAGGAACCTGATCAAATATTGATGATGATCAGATATCTATACAGGGCAGGTAGTTCTTGCTAAACTCATTTAGCAGAGTTCTTTGCTAAAACTGGATTTTATAAGGAAGTACACAAATATGCCTAGGAAAAGTTTCAGGAGCCTGTTCAAGGTTTGACCAAGCAAAGACTACATTTGCCAAAAATTCAGGACTAATACAATAGGGGACAGATTTTTGTAATACAGTAAAGAGACTGAACTTTGCTTTGAATATAACAGGGATTATTGGAGATTATAACCATCATACAGTGTGATGAAGTGGATGGAAAATGACTATGGGAACTTTGTTGGATATTAAGGGTGAACATAAGAGAAACTCCATTAAAAAATCAAAGGGGAAAAGGGAAGAGGAGGTAGATTATCAAGGGTTGGGGGATTTTCAACAAACTGGCTTGGCAGAATTCTTTGCTAAAATGCACTCAGCACACCAAGGACCAGACCTAGGTGAGAAGACTGCACAAAGAAGTCTGACTAAAGTTCATTCAAGGAAAGAATCCTTGTCATGGCCACTGTCATAAAGTTGGTCACAATAGGTTCTAAAGTGGTCCTGGACTCACTTTGGTTCTCTCCACCTGAGAGTGAAAGTTTTCTCCTTTTTCATATCCCTTGCTTCTGGAAGCTGAGAAGTCTGGAGTGATCACTTCCTTTGGCAGCTGCTCCATTTGTCCCTGCGCTGGTTCAAGGCCAGAAAGAGGATTAGAGAAAGGGGAGATGGGGCTGAGGATGGTTAATGGTGGCTGGAGAGAGAGCTGGATTAGCTGGGAATCTACCCACATGGTGTACATTTTATTTTCTGAAAACAAAACAAAACAAAACATATCCTTAGTTCTGAATATCAGGAAATTTACACAGTTGAGAATTGGATTCATGCACCAGGATATCTCCTTAATAAAAATACAGAGTCTGTGAAGTGATCCTGCAGAAACTTTCTCCAAATAACCTCCTGTATTGTTTGCATGCTTATTTATATAAAATCATCACCCAGGAGAGAAAACTGCTACTGTCATGTAGGTCAAGAAATGCTGATTGTTTGGATAATGGTAAAAATTGGTACCCTGGCCTTGTTTGGAGACCATTACTGTGACTTAAAAAATTTGAGATATATTACTTCCACAGAAAAGTCAGCCTGAGCATGGACAAAACATCTTTGTGTGATTAATGGTTAGAATCTCTTAAGAGTGGAGGCATAGAGGAGACAGACAAATGGAATTAAAATGTTGCATGTTTCTTAACATTCCCTCAGATGACTCAGACACTCCCTGTACCTTTGTCATTTATTCTATCTTTTTAAAAGTCAGTTCCGTTTCTAAGTATCCCAGAGTTCAGTGAGAATCTTGATTTGAGGGAGGGCTTCTTTTCTTCCTTTTTTCCCAATGATGATTGCTATAGTATTAGCAATTAATGCTATGGTATTTTCATGTTTCAATGCTCTAATATTTTCATGTTTTTCTGTTTTGACAGTAAAATATGGATGCTAACAGTTATCCTGTAAGAATGCTGTAAGAGTGAATAAAATAACATCGGTGAACCTTCTCATGCAGGGACTAACACAAAGTAGACCCTCACAACTGTAGGCATTATTGTCATCAGTATGCAGGATGGACGTTGGCATTTGGACTATTCAGAATCCAGATTCTGTAATTCTTATGGCAACCCCTCTAATTTGCTTTGGAGTTCGATTCCTCCCCCACTCTGACTTTAAGTGGATCAGGTACCATTGAGATCAGACCTTAGCAAACAGTAATAATAACAATTAATTATTTAACAGAGCTTTACCAGAAGCCAAACATTGTTCTAAGCACTTTTCCTGGAGTATCTCATTTGTTATCCACAACTACCTATAAAAGAGCATACTGGAGAGGGTAGGAAAGGTGCCATCACAGAGGAACCCCAAATAATATAGTGTAGAGGGCACAGAAGCTTATGTCTCTCTCTTATAATGGTTCTGATGCCAGTGGCCTAGGTCGGCTGTGACAGCTGAGGGCTATGTGCTGTTCAGACACTCCGCTCGTTTTGTCTGAGTTTCTCAGCTGTTTCCAGGACATCATCCTCCACATTTGGAGTTTGATGACTGCCATGGGTGTGTTTCAGTCATGCAGACAGGGACAGAGGACATGGAGAAGGTAAGCCCAACATCTTAATTCCCAGACCTGAAGAGGTTCTCACTCCTCCCACTGCATTCCACTGGACAGAACTTCTTCACACAGACACACCTAACATGAAGGGAGGCTGGAGAAGTGCAGTCTAGCTGGAGAAGTGAGTCTCTTTTATGGGTGAAGTGGAGAACAGATTTCACTAGGCACTGGGAGTTGCAAATATTAGACAATATATAAGCAATTAGGTAAGTAACTATTCACTGTTTTACAGCATGGAAAAATAGGCTTAGAGAGATTAAATCACCATAAGGGAATCTGTCAGTCCCCTATCTATAGACCTACTCCTACCAGAAAGTTTCTATATACACTGGCTTCTGGGAGTCTCTGCCTGAGAGGGATTTTCAATCATGGGGCAAAATTGGCCAGATTGTGGGGCTAATGAGAAAACTCCAACCAAGGAAGGGCACGAGTTAGTGGATAAATTACGAACTCACGACAAAGACTTTTTCTCTCTCTGTGGCACAGTTCTGAGATGTGTTCCACTAAGTCAGAGGGCCTCCCATGAGAATTACTCCCAACTGCACCTAGAAATAACTTGCTCATTAATATACCCTCTGTTATCTTTCTTTCATGCTCCCTTTCACTTCTCTATTCTCTTATGGGTTTCATGGGATCACCTCATAAATAAACTGCTTGCATCTAAATCCCTGTCTTAGGTTCTGTGTTTGGTCATTGAAGCTAATTAAGTTACAGTTAGTAAATAGAGGAACCAGAATTTGAACGTGGTTGGCTGCATCCAGACTTGCCTCTTAACCATGGGACAAAATTTTCCAAAGTCCTTAGAGTGAGAGGTGTACCTCATTTATCATTTTATCTGCTGCTTATGGATGCAATACCCAATACACCAGTGCAGGGAAAGGAAGGATAAATGGTTGATCCTGGAATGTGGGCTTTCTGAGCTATAGGCAAGAGGCTAATTATTTTACATGCCTTAATTTATTTAATCCTTCTCCCAATCCACAAGCTGTCAGTTTACCTAATCATACTTGTACCTCCAGAACAAAGCACAGTGCAAGGCACAGAGTACATGCTCAGCAAATGAGTGTTAAATTGAATACACTAATGATTCATATGAAGCAGAGGTTACTATTATTTTTTTCAGGTAAAGAAATTTAAACTGAGAGATATCAATACTATTTCAAGATAAAAGCTAAAAATAAAGCAAGTAGAGTCATGAAATGTGATGTCTACAGAGTGTTGGTTTTAATCTTGACACTATCTTGAGAGTTGCACATATAATACTTTAGTTTATCGCCAAACAATACTATGAGATAGACTGCTAGCATCTATTTTCAGAGAAAGGACTGAGCATCAGAAAGTCTAAATAACATAGAGAAGATCACTCAACTAATAGGAGACATACTTCAATTTGAAGACAGCTCTGTTTTGTCTCCAACTTTCATGTGCTTTCAACTATAAGACACAATCCTAACTAAGGATAGCAAATATCTCAGTACTAATTACTTAGCAGGCACTTGCTAAGTGCTTTTCACATATAACTCATTTAACCCTTCTAACAATCCTACAACATAGGTGCTAGAATGGCACCCAGTTTTCCAGAATTGCCATCTGGAAACCAGGGCCTGGAGTCGGAAACCTTAGGAATCTTCCTGGTGCTCTATTCTACTACCACTGAGCTAACACCAAGCCACAAGACAAAGTTCTTCCCACTCTTCTCTCCCTTTTCTATAAGCAGTGGAATCCCTCCCTGTGGCCACCACCACCCCATGCCTGCAGCACGTACTGCCTACCTACCACTGATGTTTGTTCAAGGCCAAAGGGATCTTCAGTCATCATGTGGCCTGAGACTCTCTCTATAGAGTAGCTATCTCCCCTCTGGCCCAGGGTTGGTCTAGAAATGCTGTCCAAAAGACAGGGCCTAGAACTGGGAACCCCAAGTGCCTATTGAGTGCTCTACCAACCATAGCTGAGCTGTAGCTAGGGTGATTTTTTGTTCTGGTGAAGGTGCATTTTTGTGTACATAACTGTTCAATTGGATGTTCCTGTAGGGATGATGATTGGTGGAGGCTTTAATTCAGCCATCTTGCTCTCTCTTCTTGCCCCCAAATCCTGGAAACTATTAGAATTTTATTGATTTTGGCATCTTGCAGCTTAATTACGCTTATAGAGTACATTTTTATTTATTTGATTTGTTGGATTTGCTAAAAGCAGCATACTAATTTTGCAATTTTATTTCTTTTTTTTAGGTTTTCCATGAGTTATTGGGGTACAGGTGGTGTTTGGTTACAGGAGTTAAGTTCTTTTGTTGATTTGTGAGATTTTGGTGCACTCACCACCAGAGCAGTATACGCTGCACCATATTTGTAGTCTTTTATCCCTTACCCCACACCCACTCTTCCCCCCATGTCCCCAAAGTCCATGGTATCATTCTTATTAAAAGTATCATACTTTTGATCCATTCTGGAAAATTCTTAACCATTATATTTTTTAATATTTGCCCTTTCTGATTCCATCTGTCTTTTTTCCCCTGGAAACTTTAATAGATGCATATTAGACTTTCTCATCCTTTCATCCATTTATTATTACCTCTTCTTTTATGAAATATTTCTCTTTGTTTATCTCATCATTATTATTTTTAGTTTTTTTAAAGATACAGGGGGTTTTGCTATAATGCCCAGGCTGGTCTCAAACTCCTGGCCTCAAAGTGTCCTCCCACTTTGATCACCCTAATCACTGGGATTATAGGCCTGAATATATGGCCTCTATTGTGTTATTAATAATTTCTTCAAATTTATTTTCTGGTTCCTTAATTTTCTTTTCAGTTGTATCTGTGTACTTTTTAACTCATTGATGCTTAAGTCCAACCATTATATTTTCATATTTTTTTCATTATTTTTAAATCTACTTGGTCTTGTTTCTGGATCACATTTTAATTTTCTCTTATTTCTTTAAATGTTTAAATATACTTTCAAAATTTTATGTCTGATAAATTCTACTACATATATACTATATTGATTTAATTCTGCTGACTCATTCCAGTTGATCTTACTTATGTTGGCTTATTTCCTTCAGTGTTTTATTGTTTATAATTTTAGATTTTGAGCTAATAGTTAAATTGCTGGTATTCATTCTCCAGAGAGTATTGGCATTTGCTTCTGCCAGGTCCCCTCTGACCTATCAACCTAGGATCACTTTGATTTATTGAGAGATAACGTAAATTTAAATCTCAAATGCACAAGAAGGTGGACCTATGGTTACAGATTTTTCCAGCTTCCTCTTTGTTTTTGGTCCTTGGTAATTTCCTCTACTATCTTACATATTTGATTATAAATTTAAAAGGGTAAGTGTCTTTTTTTTCTATTATATCTGGGTATTTTTCGGGAAAGGGGATTTAAAAGATATATTTTCTAAACAATGCTAAAATTCATATAGAACCAAAAAACAGCCCACATAGTCAAAACAATACTAAGCAAAAAGAACAAATCTATAGGCATCATATTTCTCAACTTCAAGCTATACTACAAGGCTATAGTTTCCAAAACAGCATGGTACTGGTATAAAAATAGGCATGTAGACCAACTAAACAGAATAGTGAATCCAGAAATAAAGCCAAATACTTACAGCCAAATGATCATTGACAAGGCATACAAAAACATAAATTGGGAAAAGGACACCCTTTTCAGTAAACAGTGCTAGAAAAGCTGGAAAGCCACATGTAGAAGAATGAGGGGTCCCCATCTCTCACCTAATACAAAAATCAACTCAAGATGGATCAAATACTTAAACATAGGACCTGAAACTCTAAAAATTCTAGAAGATCAACGGTGCAAAGACTTTTCTAGACATTGGCCTAGGCAGAGATCATGACCAAGAACCCAAGGTAAATGCAACAAAACAAAAATAAATAGATGGGATCTAATTAAACTAAAATGCTTCTACACAGCAACAGAATTAATCAGCAGAGTAAACAGACAACTCATAGAATGGGAGAAAATATTTGCAAACTATGCATTCAGTAAAGTACTAATATCCAGAATCTACAAGGAACTCAAACAAATCAGCCAGAAAAAAATAAATAATCCCATCAAAAAGTAGGCAAAAGACATGAATAAATAGTTCTCAAAAGAAGATATGCAAACAGCCAACAAGCATGTGAAAAAGCTTTTAACATCACTAATCATCAGGGAAATGCAGATTAAAACCACAATGAGATACCACTTTACTCTTGCAAGAACAGCAGTAATTAAAAAGTCAAAAAATAAAAGACATCGACATAGATAGGGTGACAAGGGAACACGTTTACACTGCTGGTGGGACTGTGAAATGGTACAACAATTATGGAAAACAGTGTGGAGATTCCATAAAGAACTAAAAATAGAACTACCATTTGATCCAGCAGTCCCACTACTGAGTATCTACCCAATGGAAAATAAGCGATTATATGAAAAAGACACATGCACATGCATGTTTACAACAGTACAATTTGCAATTGCAAACATAGCAGAACCTACTTAAGTGCCCATCAACCAATGAGTGGATAAAGAAAATGTGGTATATATACACCAAGGAATACTACTCACCTATAAAAATGAATAAAATAATGTATTTTGCAACAACTTGGATGGAGCTGGGGCCATTATTCTAAGTGAGGTAACTCAGGAATGGAAAACCAAACATTGTATGTCCTTACTTATAAGTGTGAGCTGAGCTATGAGGATGCAAAGATATAATAATAATATAATGGACTTTGGGAACTGGGCAGGGAGGAAGGTTGGGAGGTGAGGATGAGGGATAACAAACTACATATTGGGTACAATGTACACTGCTTGGGTGATGTTGCCCCAAAATGTCTGAAAGTACCACTAAAGAAATTACTCATATAACTAAGAACCACCTGTTCCCCCAAAACTATCAAAGTCAAAGTATTTTTTTCTGAAATATTTCTGGAAATGATAGATGTTCAATGGATTAATTTTCCAGTCTTTTATAAAGGCACTGAATGTATTCTCCAGCTCCTTCAGACTGAATTTCTAGGTTCCAGCTTGGCAGCAGTGGCCAGGTGTATGGGTAAGAACTTGTGGGAGGGTGAGATCAATAGAAAGCCAACAGCCCTCTTATTTGTAAGTTATTCTTTCTTGGGAAGTGTGGCTAACAATTCCCTAGAAGTACAGCCTGGGGTGTGCCCACGTGTTTTGTGTTTGGCATCCCCAGGTGAACAGCATTTAAGTTAGCCCTGCAGTGGGTATCTGTCTTCTCCAAGTTGTCAATCCCAACCCCAGCTGCCTATGACCTGCTCTTCTCAGTGCCACAACAGAATAATAACTTAGATTGCTTTTCCCCATAATTTCTGCCAGACTAAATACCACCTTCTCCAGAAATCCTCTTTTAATTCCCTTTGATCCAACTGATTATATCACTCTCTTTTCTCTGTTACTGCTAAGTATGTTACTTCTGCCTATCACACTGTGCTATTATTAATTTCCTAAGTACCTGTTTCTCTTCTCAAAGTAGCAATTACTTAATGACTTGTATCCCAGTGCATTCATTTATGTTTATTTAATCTCTAGGATGGGTTATTGAGATTTTTTCATTAATTAATAAATTCATTAAGCATTCATTTATTCAATTAATATTTACTGAGCACCAGGCTTTACTAGACATCATGCTATCCCAGGGTTACAGCAGTAAGAAGATGCAGTGGCAGGAAATTTCCATTGAATTGAATTATTTTCCCTCTTCTTTTTGTTTATTTATTTAAATTCTCAAAAAATTTTCCTAGTCTTCCATAGTTCTCTGTTGCAGTTATAGTACTTATCATTTTATGGGGCATTTATTTCATTGAATGTCCAAGTCTCCAGTGCAATCGTTTGTTCTTCCAGGACAGAGCACAGTAGCTTATTTATTTTGGCTCCTGATCATCTAGTATTGGTAAAATGTGGCTTGTGGGCCAATTTTGGCTTGCTGCCAATTTTTAAGCCTATGAGATAAGAATGGTTTCTACATTCTTAAATACTTGAAAGAAATCAAAAGAAGAGTAACACTTTATGATACATGACAATTACATGAAATATAAATTTCCACGTCCATAAATAAGGTTTTATTAGAATGTAGCCTTTCATTCACTTATGTATTATCTGTGACCATCATTTACATATTAATAATGCAGAATTGAGTGGTTGCAAAAGAGATCATATGGCCCCAACGTAAAAAATATTTATCTCAGCAAACTGACACAAGAACACAAAATCAAACACCGCATGTTCTCACTCATAGGCGGGTGTTGAACAATGAGAACACATGGACACAGGGAGGGGAGCACTATACGCTGGGGTATGTTGGGGGAAAATAGGGGAGGGACAGGGAGGGGGGAGGGACAGTGAGGGG